>JARHVA010004302.1:0-42500 GCA_037957365.1 Torreya grandis
AAGCCTCCACCCTTCTACCTCACTCTCATTATGAGGGATAAGCTTTTTCACAACTACATAGTTGATAGTAGGGATAGTACCTAAATTATGCCCAAGATTATAGCTAATAAATTAGGCATAAAATATGAACCATATAGTAAAGGGGTACTTCAACTTGATGGACACCTAATAAGTCAGTAGGATTGATCAATAGTTTGACAGTTTTCTTACATGATTGTCCTAGCTTCCCATCCTTCAAGACATAATAGTGGTTGACTTGCCTGCTCACTTTCCTATCTAACTTTTAATGGATTTCATAGCTAATATAGGTGGATACCTCTCATCTAATTGGTCATTTTTGGATTTTAGGATAAGGTTTGGAGCAAAGGTAACCTTTAAGACTCAACCACTAGCTAAGTTTCACATTGATCCCTATGCAGAAGCAACATCCAATCTTGAGGGCATATCTGATCTATTTCTATATGAGTATGGTGTAGACACCTATGGTCATGATCCATAGACTTAATTTGAGAAAATTGTTCTTTTCACCTACATCATCCATGAGGGAGCATATGAGCCTTCTGAGGGTAAGCATTGAACATTCTTTTCTACAAGATGTTGAGGGGAAATCGCCTCATTCACATGTATGATGATGATAGTTTAAAAATCATGATAGATCAATATGGTGAGAAAAATAATGTTTTTTAGCTTGTAATTGATGAAGAATCCCTTAAACATGATAGGTATGAGGAGGAAGATGACCTATGGTAAAGGTTCAATGCCATAAGTCAAGAGCTTGAGTAGTTGGGTAAGCCTACTTATTCTCCTAAGAAATGTGAAACTAATTATAAGTTTTTTGATGATCCTAAACAAATAGGTTGTTAATTTTTTTTATCAAATATGAATTTGAGTGTCTTGTTAAGAATTAAGATGAGTGTCTTACTATTTTTTAAAGAAGTTACAGTCCTTGAATAACCCAATGAATCTAAAATAGAGGTGTGTATGTTTGAGGGGAAGTATAATATTCATCCTTAGGTTAAACCTTTTTCAGATGTGTGGAAGCATAATGAAGATAAAATTGATGATCATTTACATCAAGTGCATCATGACAGTAAAGAGAGTGAAGTTGAGGCAGTCTTAATCATTCCTAACATGTAATTTAAAGAGCACCAATCAGACATAGAAAGAGTCAAAAAGGGTAAAAAATTTAAACAATATCTTTGGAGGGTACTATATAACATCCTTAAAATATCAAAATAATACACTTGCAGATAGTAGAAGACCTAAAGGTGGTATATCTTTTGACAATCCACATAAGAAAGTGTTTATTAACAAGCATGTTCCACAAGATAGGTTACTTTCATGGATAAAAAAGGATGAAATAGGAACCATATTTTACCCTAGTCAAATCATATTGATTTTTTTTTCACCTCAAAATTTTTGAGTTCTTGTATATATTAGGATAGGTATGTGTATTTGCTTCTATTATGTGTGTGTTCCATAAATGTTCTTGAGAAACACATGTGTGGTGTGTGGTTTTGTATCTTATTATTATTGTTTGGTGTGTTTTATTCAATTTGGTTTCAAAGAAAATTCAATGTCCATATTATGCATAGGTGACTCCATAGACCAATGTATAGGAATAAACTACTGGTCTTTGGCATAATTGGCTTACCACCCCCTAGGAAATCACTAATAATTTGACTATTTTGACCAAAATTCAAAATAAGTTAACCCCCCTATACATTAAAACTTGATATATGGGTATATCATGGTCTATTAAGGTGTACCATGATCCTCGTGAGGTCATTTATTGTGTTTATAGCCTTGGTATTATTCATTTTTAGTCCTTGGTTACTCTTATGTCATCTAGGGGTCATATTTCAACCATTTAGTAGACTTATATAGTTTTCATAAAGAGACAACTATTATAAAATGTAATTCAATAGTCTATGTGTCATTAGATGTCAGAGATACTATTTCATAACTGACAAAATGTAGAAGTAACATCAAAATAGGAAGATTAGTGGTAGTTTAGGTAGTTTTCAATTATGGTATGGCCTATGTAGTAAATTTGGCACATGTGTTAGGCTTCATAGTGTCTCTTCATCTCCCTTAAATTCACCTAGACACTTTTTAAACCTTTAAAATCTCAAAAATGGTAAAAATCCATTTTATTTCTCTATCACTCTCCTTTGCATGCATACATGGTCAATTGGTTTTAGTTTAGTATGGACAATAGGAGATGAAATGGGTCAAATGCTATTAAAGGATGAAAATAATATTCATACACTCCAATTTCATGGTAATATTTATAATATTGGTTACTTTTGCTCTATAAACCATTACTTATAACATCTACTACTATTTTCTACATGCTCATTCCCATCACCTCAAGGTTTCTCTTTTGTATGAATTGGTATATACAAACTAGGTGTGGAACATGTTCTTATATAATGTGATCACCCTTATCTCATGGTTTCCATCCTTGATTGAAAATTTGGAGGTGAATTGATGAGCAAAGCTATCTCATTTTACTAGTTGAGAGTTCAATTACTAGTCTGCAGATAGTTTCATCAGTTACAAAAGCCTATCTCCCTATGTTGATCGTAAAAAAAATGGTAATGAAATATAATTTATTATTTTTAATCCATTATTACATAGTGATTAGTCTCTCCAAAGTAGGTTTGGTCTCAAAATCATCTCTTGATGAAGTGAATAGTTAGAAATCCAACACAATCAGCCTTCCTTTGTAAAATCCACCTATATTCAGGTGAAAAGGATCCTTAAAAATCCATGTTGGTCATGCATTAAGTTTTTAAGGTGGTGATAGGTCTTATAAAGTGAAATAAACATGATTGATCTATCCAAGATGGTTTAGGATTGGTTGTGATAACCAATTCTCTAATAGACATAATTCTGAGCTTGATGACCACCTACAAGTAGCTTCACAAAGATCTGAGGATGATGAGATGAAGGTATTGAAGCTCCTTAAGATATTCATTAAGGTTTATAAGAATTAAAGGTGTCATATTAATAATGGTGGAGTCATAAATTGGAATATAGACTTGAATTTTAGCCCTCAGTTTGAAAATTTTTTAGTTGGGACAAATTACCTTAATTTCTCTGAATCAAGGTTTTTTCCATACTTGATGCAATCTTATATTGGATTGACATGAAGTCTAGATAAGTCTAGTGATCTCATCTTGTACCCCAATTTTAGGGTTAATGATTTTTAAAATCAAATGGTTATTTGGTCAAAGGAGGATTGTGTAATTAGGGATCCAATTTAAGCAAAGTTTGATTGTATATTTGTAGTTTAATCTATAGTATTATTGAATTTCAAATGGTCTTTCAATGCTACATGACACTTTGGTTGCAGCCCATAAGAAAAGTGATTGTATTTAAGTAATATATGATCTATAACTTCAAAGAGCAATCCAATAGACTAGAAAACCATGTTGAGACACAAATTAGCACCTATCATGGTATCTTTTGTTCTCAAAAGTGCACCCATGGGTTGACTGAAGACTGGTAACATATTAGAGCATGAAAATTTGGGTGTTAGCTTCAAGTCTAGGCATGTTATGAATATGTTTAACTATGAATGTGATATTATAGGCTCAAATAATAACCTAGGTACAAAAATCCATGTCCCAACATTTTGTTCTTAAAATGACCAACTATAGTTTAATTGTAGATTGACAAGATGTTCATGGGAATAGGTAATTTAGGTGTTGACACAAACCCTCATACATGATATGAATGAGACTGAAAAAGTATGAAATTATTTTTAAAAATTCAATTATAAATTAGGTCATGATATAAAATGTCTATCATGGAAGACACCTATAGGCATATCCTTTTCTTGAGTGGATAACACAGTCACACATTCTGCCAACTAGGCTTAAGAAAATGGAGTAAAGTGCAAGATGGAGGTTGGTAGAGAAATAAAAATGAATTGACCAAGTTTATTACACCCTCATAGTGGTAGGGATAATTATATATGTTATTGGAAGAATAGAGATAGAGTAAGGGTAAGTTTCACACTTTAACTTTTAGTCAACATAAAAAAACCTGTACAGTCATCAACTCAGTAATTTTGTCTTGAGGAGATTTGAGTGTTGAAGATGCTAGAGAGGTGATTTAACCTCAATATTTGGTAAAAAAATTATTTATGGCCTATTTTATTCTCTCATGTTCTAATTTTTACTAAGTAAATAGGGGATATGCCCTTTATTTTGTCTCAGATAGAGGGTACTCCTAGAGAGGCAAGATTGCAGGCAAAGGTAGGTAAGTGATAAGGGGATTTGTTGAGAAGTCTTATAAAATTTAAATAAGGGTGTAGATAGTTCTATTTAACATAAAAAATCATAGGAGAGGCTTTATAATAATAATAAATCATTCAAATAAGTATTTAGGTCCTAAACATAGCTCAAGCCTACTAGGCCTAAAGCCCTAATGGGGTCTCAATCTCATTTTTAAGACAAAATGAATCTTCCCACACATTTGATGACCTTAAAGGGGAGTATAAGGTTGTTTTAAAACCATTTCCTTATAGGGTAACTATATAATATGGTCAAATATAGCCTATTTCACCTTAGACCTATTTAAAATATACTTTCAAGCACGATAGGCCATCTTTGAAAGCTCACACCTATACAAACATATTGTATGGTGACCTAAGGAGCTAGGAATGGTTGAAAGAGGTCCTACATTTGAATTTAGTGGAATTTTTTCATATATTGAATGTATAATTTTTAATAACAAATTTTTGAGAATAGTCATTAATGTTTGGTTGTCAATGATGTCAAATAAAGCATGTGGTACTAATGCATTAATGACAAAGTGATTAGTTTGATATCTTCAAGAGATATGGTATATTTGTAGGACCATAAGGAAAAATAAAAAGTTTTGAGGAATCCATATATGTCTTGGTGAAGTTATGGTGTGTTACTTGATCATTTAGAAAGAGAAACATGCATCTTCTAGCTTAAGAGAAGCCAAACCATCACTGTACATCATGCAGATATGAATTAACCAGTAAGTTTGTACATTTATTATAGGTAATAAAAAAGTCAACCAAGGTTAAAGGATTTCATGACGATGTTATCTATAGTGCTAAGAAGGTACCATAAAGATTTGGACTCTTTAAGTGTTTTCTATCTCAAGTTATAAACCTTAAAAGTTGTTCTTGTAGATTGTGATGGGATAGAGACTATCAATTTTAATTATGTTGAATTCTGAGGTCACTAGTTAATAGATCTAATAGTGAGCATTCATCTTCTATATCTTGATCCAATGGTGCATGTGAATTAAAATTATCAAAGGATCTTGATTTTAAATGCACTTGTGAAAAGTGTCTCTATCTCATTGAGTTGATAGAATATCAATGGTTCATAGGTGTTATTACAAATAAAGATCAATGGTGCAGGTCGAATCAAATAGTCAAATGTGTAGAAGGTATGTAGAGAAACCAAGTGGCATAATCATGGGATCTCTAATATATTATCAATGATGAGTTTTTTAAGGTAAATTATAAGCTACGTAAAGGAGATCAATGGTGTGTATTTGTCCAAAGTTTATAAGGAACATGAGATGAGGTTATGGTGATTGATGTTTAGTGTTTGAGCAGTGACCGTTAGAATTTGAATTTTCAAATTTATGAAGGAAAACTAGACTATAGTTTTTAGTTATATATTTTGATCCAATACAAATTTATTGATGCATTAAAAATAAAAGTTGTAAAGGACTCTAAGGTGCATCCAAAGAATCTAGTTAAAAGGTTTGAATGCTTGTACAGTCAAAGTTATAAATCTTCAAAGTTGGTTATTTGTTCGTTCATGGTGCTACTATGTACAAAATATTGTTCAATAAATTTGTGCTTTATCAGAAGAGTGTTTTTTCATGAGTAATCACTTGAAGATGTATTATAGATCATATAGAGTGGACCCATGTATTTAAAATTGATTTTGTGTTCTTGGGTTGCTTGATGAAGTGTTAAATGGGTCAAAAGTCTCTATGAGACCTATAAAGGCTACATACTTGAAAGGTGTAGATGCTTAAGTGTGACCCATAGATTCTATGGCTAACCTTTAAGGATGAATTTGAGCTATGTGTTATCATGTTATATATCTTAAGGTTTAATTTAAGTATTATGGCTGACCTAGAAGTTGATATGCATGAACACTATATAAATTGTTAAGACCAAGGCAATGGTTTCTAAACATGGATGTAAATGTGTTGAGAGAGAAAAAGGTAGAGATAAAGGAAAGAGATCAAAGGGAGTGTGATCAATGGATGGATTGAAGTACATAAAATATTGAGGATGAGATAAGACTAGAGATATCTAAAAGAGGTTTTTGGTTGTATTTCTTTTATGAGCAAGTTTGAGTGTGTGTGATGAATTAAAAGATAGGTGTTAAAAATTATTTTTGAAATGATATTGATCTATAATCAAAGTTCTAGATCTATTTATTTCATAGGCATTTTGTGGGTTCTCAACATATAGAATAAGTGGATGCTTGTTCATACTTAGGGGTGGGTGTTCCTTATGAAGTGGGTGCTTCACTAAAAGGACTCATGTTTGTGATTATATTATAGGAAAATTAGTCCATTTTTTGTAAGCTTGAGAGTGGGTTTTATTCCCTAAGAGGGTTTCTCACGTAGATCTTGTGTTATGTGTGTATCCTTGCATCATCTTGCTTATTCATTGTTATGAACATATTTTATGCTTTACGAATGCTTGTGGTCATTGATTAAGAGTTTGAAAGGATTTAAAGTGAATTTTAAAATATATTGCATCACTGATTCACTCCCCTTCTCAGTGATTTTACCTCTAATAATTGATATCATAGCAAGACCTTCATTACAATTTTAACCACTTGAAGGTGATCTAAGCTATAATATAGAAAGTCAATAGATGCAAGGTTTCTCTACTAATCAAGCACCATTATTAAATGGGTAAAATTATGCTTTCTAGAGTACAAGGATGAGGACATACATCATGTCTCTAGGGTTTGACATTTGGAACTCTATCATGGATGGTGACACTACACCAACTATGCCTCCAACTAGTGTTGCTGATAAGAAGTTGAGTGAGAATAATTCTAAAGCTATGAATGCTATCATTTGTGGTCTATCTAAGGCTGAGTTCACCAAAGTGATCTATTGCAAGTCTACTAAGAAAATTTTGGGCAAATTATAGACTATCTATGAAGGAGACTCTAAGGTAAAATTAGCTAAGTTACAGACTTATTGAAGGCAATTTAAAGGTCTCAAAATGAAGGAAGAAGATACTATAGTTTTCTATCTTCTAAGGGTTGATGAGGTAGTAAACATGATCAAATGACTTGGAGAGGTGATTAATGAATTGAATAGAGTATAGAAGGTATTAAGGACTCTTACACTCAAGTTTAATTCAAAGGTTTCTATTGTAGAAGAATGTCATGATCTCACTTAGATGAAGATGGATGAACTGCATGGCATATTTACTAGCTATGAGATGAGATTTGATGAGGATAAACCTCTTAATAAGGAAGTAACCTTCAAGGTGATCAAGGAAGCTAAGAATAATAAGTTAAGTCTTGAATATTTTGATCTTAATGAAGATAAACTTGAAGCCGTGATTTCAATAAAATTAAATGTAGGATTAGGTAAGTATGAAGGAAAACTTCCTTTTAAATGTTTTTCTTATGGTAAAATTGGTCATTTGGTAGATAGATGTCAAGGTAAAGATAAGTTTAAACTCAAAGAATCTCATAAGTAATCTCATGAGGATGAACACAAGAAATCTAAGGGTCCTAACAAATACAAAAAGCTCTTTAGTAAGAAAAATGGAAAGAAAGAATCATATAAAGGTAGTAAGAGCCTTTACCATGAAGAAGATAGTAACTCATCTATAGAATAAAAAGTAAAGACATCTAAAAATGATGATTCTTTTCATAATGAGGACATGGATACATTGTTCATGGCTCTTAATTATGATGAAGGTGAATATTATTTAATCAGAGATTTATTTGGTGGAGATAGCTCAGAAGAAGAAGATGAGAAAGTCACTCTTGAAGATAAATATGTAGATACTATGGAAGAAATGAAGATAATACAAAGAAAGAATAGAAAAAATATTCTTTGATCAAATCTTATGAGGATAAAATTGGAATTTTTGAAGGTAGGATGAGTAATGAAGTCAAGGAGCATGATGAGATCACACAACATCTTGAAACTTAGGTTTATACTCTTAATGATGAAGTAAAGAATAAGGATAAAGAGTGTATCATGTATCAATCAAAAATAGAGTCTTTGTAGATGAAACTAAATCAAGCTATGAGAAAAGATATAGCAGATGATTTAGATAATAAGGATGAATTGATGAATGCTCTTAAATATCTAAATATTGAGAAGAAAAAGAACAAGAAGATAATGTTACAAATCAATGACTATGAAGAGAAATTCAATGTGTTTGAAGCAATAATGAATGATGACACCTAGGAACATGAATATACTATCAAGCATCTCACCATTATATTAGAAACTATATACAAGCCTAAAAACCAAAGAAGATGAGAAATTAAGGTATGTGATTGAAATTGAGTCATTAAAATCTAAGTTAGACAATACATCTTGTAAGGTGAAGTCATTTTTGAAGTTTGAAAAGAGATCAAATGATATTGATAATATTATAAGTAGTCAAAATCATGCAAGTGATATAACTAGTCTTAGATACAAAGAAGATCAAAAGCATGTAACTTAAGACAAGATAAAGGTTAATGTGAATAAGGACAATCAGACTTTGAAGATCAATCATCAATAAATGAATGAAGGTATTGGTATAATGAATACAAATCAAATTAGACAACCAAATGCTATGAGGTATGCAAATTTCAATGGTCATTTGTACTCCTAAAATCAATTTGGTCATAGGTCAAAAGATTATGAAATATTCTCAAGGAATGCATTTTCATGTAATTATGAGAAATATAATGGCAAGAATGAAGAACATCATCACTCAAGATAGTCAATAGGTTCACAAGGAAAGAATGACATCTTTTTCTACAAGTGTCAAGTATTTGGCCATATTGCAAAGTTTTATAATATCTTCATCAGGAGACCAAATGATTAGGTATATGAATGAATTCATCAAACTCCAAGAAATCATCAAATATCTCAATCACAAGGTATGTATAATATAATAAAACTCATTTGTGTTAAATGTCATGAGATATGTCACATATCAAGGTTATACAAGAATGATTAGTATTCTACTTACAAGATTCTCAATCCTATCATGAAGATAAGGAGTCATAGTGAATGGAGGCCTAAATAGGTAAATGAAAAATAGGATCAAAATATATTATTTGCCATGACAAAATGGGGAACAAGTTCAATTATCAAGAAACAAGCCTTATTTACCCAAATGGACAATGAAATCAAGTATGATCCTGAGATAAAATAAAATAATAAGGTTGAGAACTCATTCAAAGAAAATCTGAAGATGAGGAAGGATTGCAAGATAAAAGAGAGCATGGAGATATGGTAATTTCTTGAGTTTTGGGATCTTTAGTCCCTCTATGACAAGTGGGTGTCTCTACCTGTTCTTATTAGGAGACATATTTTTGTGTGGAAGCAAGTATGTGTGCTCTACATAATGATCAAAGTGCCAATCAATACAAAGATTGAAGGCAAAGGGTAAGTAATAGATTGTGAAAGCTAAGCTTGTAGATGAAGGGCTTTGAGAAGTTTAAATTAGTTTAGATGTTGTTTCAAGAGGTTCATCAGTCAAGGCAAGGATAAGTAATTTTAGGACAAGAATATCATTTGAATATGTGTTTAGCTAAGGGGGAGATAAATCATTTAGATTGAGTGGCTTGAAGAAGATGTGCATGATGTGAGGGGGAACATATGTAAATATGATTTAGTCATGATAGAAGTATGAAGATGTCTAATACAATTGTGATTTCAAGAAGATTGAAATGATGACTTGATCAAACCAAGTCATGTATTTTGACAAGGTATTGAATCTTCAAACATGAGCAAAGAGAGCTTGTGAGTTTTGTATGTAGGCAGGTCCATGGATAAAAAAAAGCCCAAGTTCATATTGGTGTATGTCAAAGAAAAATTACATAAAATGGAGCATGATGTTAGGGGGAGATTTATAAACTCTATGAGTAGTTTTTCAGGTCCAAGGATTAGAGAAGTCCAAGTTTAGACTGGTGCATGTCAAAAGGAAAGAAATTGATTCATATCCTAAAAGTATGTAAGTATCCTGAGCATCTTAAATAGTACTTTAATGCATACATGATATTGAGGAATGATTGTTGGCATGTTGAGGAAAAGATCCTTCATCATTAATGTCAAAGGGGGAGAAATATTATAATGAAGGAGTTAAAATGAGTAATAAGTAATTCTAAGGGTGTTTTGTCATTAAATGATAAAGGCGGAGATTGTTGATCATAGTCATTGATGTTTGGTTGTAATTGGTGTCAAAAAGAACATGTGGTACTAATGCATTAATGACAAAGTGATTAGTTTGATATATTGGAGAGATATGACAAGTGTTTAGGTTTGTAAGGACAAATAAGAAGTTGTGAGGCATCTTTAGATGTCTTGGTGAAGTTATAGTGTGTCACTTGATCATTTGAAAAGAGAAGCATGCATATTTTAGCTTAAGAGAAACTAGACCATCGCTTCACATCATGTTTAACTATGTTAAAGTTAAAAAAAAGACCATCAATTTTAACTATGTTAAAGTGATTGGATAGATACCATCAAGTTTAACTATGTTAAAGTCTGAGGTCACTAGTCAGTAGATCTAATGGTGAGTGTTAATCATCCAAATCTTGATCCAATGATATATATGAAATCAAATTGTCAAAGGATCTTAATACTAAATTCACTTGTGACAAGTGTCTCTATCTAATTGAGTTGATATAATATCAATAGTTCATAGGTATTAGTACATACAAATATTGATAGTGTAGGTTGAGTCAAATATTCAAATGTGCAGAAGGCACGCAGAGCTACCAAGTGGCACAATCATAGGAGCTCTGATCTAAGATCAACGGTGAAAATTATAAGGTAAGTTATAGGTTAATTAGAGGAGATCAATGGTGTGTATTTATCCAAAGTTTATAGGTAGCATGAGATGACGTTAAAGTGCTTGATTTTTTTGAACAATGACTATTGGAATTTGAATTTTCAAATTTATGAAGGAAAACCAAACTATAGTTTTTGAGCTATATCTTTTGATACATGATGAATTTCTTGATGTAGTAAAAATAAAATTTGTAAAGGACTCTAAGGTGTAACCATATAATCTAGTTACAAGATATAAATGTTTGTATAGTCAAATTTATGGAGTTATAAATGTTTCTATAATCAAATTTATAGAGCTTCAAAGTTTGCTATTTGCTCATTCATGGTGTTACTATGTACATAATGTTGTTCAAGCAATTTTTTCTTTAGTAGAAGAGTGTTTTGGTGGGAGTAATCACTTGAAGATGTCTTAGATGTCATATAGAGTGGAACAATATATTTTAAATTGATCTTTTGTTCTTATTTTGATTAATGAAGTGTTAAATGGGTGAATAGGTATCTATGAGACCTATAAGGGCTACTAAGGCCTAATTGAAATGTGTAGTTAATTAAGTGTGACCCATATATGTTATGGATAACTTATGAGGATGAATTTGAGCTATGTGTTAGCATGTTAGGTGTCTTAAGGGTTAAGGTAAGTATTATGGCTGACTTATAAGTTGATATGCATGAAGACTCTATAAATAGTGGAGACCAAGGCAATGGTTTCTAGACTTGGATGTGAATGTGTTGAGAGAGTAGAAGATAGAGATGAATGAAAGAGATCATAGGGAGTGTGCTTAGTGGATGAACTAAAGTATAGAGTAGATAGAGGATGAGAAAGAATACTAAAGAGATCCAAAAGAAGTGTTTGGATACATTTCTTGTGTGATCAAGTTTGAGTGTGTCTGATAATTTGAAAAATATGTGTTAAACATTGTTTCTCCAATTAGATTGATCTACAATCAGAGCTATGGACCTATTGATTCCATAGGTGTTGTGTGGGTGCTCAACATCTAGAACAAGTGGGTGATTATTCATACTTAAGGGTGGGTTTTCCTTGTGAAGTAGGTGCTTCACTAAAAGGTCTCATGTTTGAGATCATATTATGGGATAATTAGTCCATGTGTTTATAGGTTTGAGATTAGGTTTTATTCCCCAAGAGGGTTTCACATATAGAGCTTGTTTTATGTGTGTGATCTTGCATCAACTTACTTATTCATTGTTATGAATATCTTGTATGGTTTATGAAGTCTTGTGGTCATTGATTAAGAGTTTTAAATGATTACAATTAAATTTTTAAATATATTTCATCACTGATTCACCCCCCCTCTTAGTGATTGTACCTTCAACACAAATGCTAATAGTTTAAATAGGCCAAAACCCTATTTAAGACTCTATGAAGGACATGGAACTTGAGATGAATTCAATAAAGATACTTTGGTTAGGAAAGTGTTTTTTAATTTTAGATAACTCCCTCAATCTCTAGGACACATGATTGGTCTATACCCTACTTGTATGGATAGGCTTAAACTAGGTTTTTATATAGAGACTTGTGTGTTTTGCAAGTACAAAGTAGAATGAAAAGGTGATATTCATTTGGGGAGGTCTATAGAGACTTATTATAAATATTTAAATATATTTATCACCTTAGAAAAATATATAAACATATTTTTTAAGTCATTCATCTCAGGTAGTCTTTGGCAGATGGTGAGAAAGGAGAGTGACTAGCAAGTGAGAGAATGATAAGTTGGTTTTTGGACATTTTAAGGTCTAAATCATTGAATGGAAGGTAGAAAGACTCTTTAAAGGTGTCATATCACCTCTTTTATGTATTTTATTAAGAAACTAAATATAATTTGGGTGATAAATGTGAAGATAGACCTATAAGGCTAGTGATGGTGACTGTAGATGGTGAGAACAAGTGTCTAGAAGAAGTCCATTAGTAGGGACACATTTGATGACTTTTGTGGCATGTTTATAACCCATCCTTGGTATTTAACATGTGTCAAATCTCCCTATTCTAGTCTTGAGTATTCAAAATATGCTTCATGATGAGGGCAGTTTCAAGAAGCCATTTGAAGACCTTTATGCCAAGTTTAGATAGTTGTCATGATTTACATGGACATCTATCCAAGAAGAACTTATAAACCCTTATTTTCCACTTCTTTATTCTATAATTTAACTATTTTTTATGCCTTGACATGTGGCATTATGACCTTTGAGCTCCACTTTCTTCTTTCTCTTCTCACATTTTATAAATGCAAGCCATTAGTGGGAATTACACACCTAGTATGGTGAATCCCTATTACTTTGATATTGTATTTTGCCTTTGAATAATATTTTTAATCTGGTTTTGAGTTCATAAACATATTTTGTAAGTGTGTGCAGTGATGTATGGTGAATTATAATGATAAACATCTATCCTTGCCTTCTCTTTATCCTTTCATGTTTGGTTTAAGTAGTTCTTACTCTGACAAGTCATATAGAGTGTAGTTAGTGTGTTTAACTACCTTAAATTATACAAGTATCCTTAGTGTCTACAATTTGACCTTTTGTTCACTTACCTTGAATAGTTTCATGCATATCACCTCCATATTTGAAATACTTATGTTATAGCAATTCAAGATTCTGAGACTAGTGGTGTAGGTCATGCTTCTTAGTGCAAGAGTATGGTATCATAGTGGAGATATTTATAGTGTATCACCCCATTAGATTATCTTAATTTTATGTCTACTTTTATCCCTTTTTACATAATCAATAAATTAGCATAGGTGATAAGCACTTAAGGATCAATCTAGGTAGCTACCCTTAAACACAGAGGTCTAATCTACTATAGGCAACGCATAGGCCTAGAGGTATTCCAATGTTTCCCAAATCTTAGAGTAGTATTAAACAACCTCATCTAGGGTGTGATATTTGGTGACAAAAGCTGGTATTTTCTAAAATTGGGCCTTCTATAATAGGTTTCTTAATCTTACTAAAAGATTCCATTCATATTATAGTCTAAAAAATATATAATATATATTAATTATAATATTTATATGTCTTACTAGTCTAAATAAATAATTTATAAAATTACTTACAAAGTTATATTTCTCAGGAAGGATTGCAATGCATTTTTATGTGAAGGGATAATGTTTTTAAGGATGGTGGAGACTATTTATAGGTTTATAAATAAAGTTTATTTATTATGATATGCCCCAAGAGATTTCCTTCAAGGATAGATAATATATACTTATTATCATTAATGGAAATGTTGAATAATATGCACCTTTCAAACAAATATTCTAAGTGATTGAGATTATCTTCTTAATTCTTAGAGAAGACTATGATTTAATATACATATAATAATACCCCTTTGAAATACATATCCATATCTCTCTATAAGTTGGATATAACATTTGATAGGACAAAAATAATCTTGTTATAAGTTTGAGGCCCCTACTTTATTGTGAACATCATGTTGTGACGGTCTTCATATTTGACCCATAATAAATTATAATTATAAAATCCATCCAAAAGGGAAATCCTCTTTGAAATAGTAAATATTTATATAATTTAATCCATATAAGTTAGAGGAAAGTCGTACTTATGATAATCCTTATTAAGGTCCCATAATTACATTTAGAGGTGAATTTTGCCATTATTTTTCCTTACAAGGACTAGGTTGGCCATCAATTTTGCATTTAATGGGGTAAATAATGTGGGCCTCAATTATTTTAGGGAAATCCTTCTTCATTATGGGATATATCTTAGGATATACTACTATCTTTTATACCTAAATTTATTTAATTTTATCAAAATATGAATGATGTGTTGGATTATACATTTATTCTATACTTTTAGATCATCATAATCCCATGTGAAAATATCATCAAACCTATTGTACTTGTTAATGAACATTTTTTATTACTTTGGAGTAAATATATTCCATATATTTAAATTTTTTCCTTTGTAAATTTTTACACCCATGTAATATTTATATTTTAAATTGATGTTATTCTTCACTCCCCTGACATAATCATTAGGAGTGAACATAATTTCCATGTTGATTAGGCCCTTTGTCAATTTGTTTATTTTTTACTAAATGACTCGATATTTATATGCTTTATATATTTGGGACCTTATATCATAAGAATATATTTATTACATTTGAATAAAATTAGTGATATATTTATCATTTTCATAAAATTAGTAGTGGAAACATTGTCTAGTACAAGGGGTCATACAAGAAATTTGACATGATTGTCATCTTTAAGAAAATATGTAGAGAATAAATTTGGGATATAACTACTTCCATTTTGTCTTCCTCATTATATTTATTAAAGATTAAAATATATGTTGATATCATCAAACCATTTCATTAAGTGTAAAATCCTATCTTTTAGGATTTCAATAGATCATTTTAGTTTTGCATTGAAACATTACCTATTTTACCACCAACTCAGTTTTTCCATATATATATAAAACTACATTTCCATTTTTATTTTTAATGCATTTTAACCATAACATTAGGGCTTAATATTCAATAATTTTATTGGTACAATGGAATTATTGTTTATATAATGTAGGGTCTTGTTTCCTTTATGAGAGTATAGGTCAACTATGACATTTGCCCCATTATTGTACTTGGAACCAATAATGTAGAGCTTCCATATCTAATTCAAATATACCTATTTATCCTTCATTACCTATGAAAATTCTATTCCCTAATTTTGGATACAATAGGTATCCATTCCTTTATCTTCAAATGAATCGTAGAGGTTAAATGCCTACCTACTATGGGAAAATTCATCCAATTAGTCATTTGGAGTTTTGATGGTGTCCTCATTGAAATAAACACTCATAACCTCCATGTATATTTTTTTTATAATAATTTAATTTTATGGAATATGATATTTATCATAGGTTTTTACTTTATATTTTTATATTTTTCCCACATTATTATGACCTTAGGTCCATATTGAGATCTTTTAAACATATGGGTTATATCTAGAATTATATATCCTCATACCCTTGCAATGAAATATCTCAATAGATATAATCCAAACATGGGAGGAAAATTAATACTAGAAACATATTTTGGTAATATACTTCTTAGGAATGGATGAATTGTGAGCATAAGATCATTAATAATTCATTTTTTAGGAATTTATGTCCCATCCAATTAAATGAATTCTATCTCCTAATGGGTATATTTAATCTTTAGGACTTTAAAAACTCTCTTTGGCATTAATTTTTTTATATCTATAATCAATCATAAATTCTATTGATGTGGGTCTTGTGTACATACCTAAATTTAATGAGATTTCCTCTAACATTTTAGGATCTCAATAGAGGTAAACTCCACTCGAAGTCAGGAATTGCAAGTATGGGTTAAAAAACCTTGTGGTGGAATAGCAAGTAAAGCATGTATGTTGTTAACCCATTTTACTTGTAGTGAAATGAATCCTGGTAAATAAGTCAAACCTAAATGAGTGGGATGGATGAGTGGTATATAATCTATATTGGGTAGGTCTCAATAAAATAAGCTTCAAAAGGATGGAAGGGTAGAGCAAAAATGAAGGTTATGTGGTCTCAAGAGTTCACTTCCTAGGTTGGTTTCTTGGTGTACAAGTGTTTTTATAATTAATGTTTGTTTGTAGTTATTTCACACTTATAGGTGAATGCATTTAGGAAGTACTGGGGGAAATGGTATAGGAAAATTAAAGGTTTCAATCGAAGGTTGATCCCTTTAGAGTTGATTTTGCACACCCTTAATTGGAAGATTACATCTCAAACTAGGAAGACATCTAAGGAAACTATTGCACATACTTAGAGGACTATACCAAAGAGAAAATACTCCTACACACTAATAATATTAACACAATTTTAACCAATTTATCAATAATTAATGAATTCTACTAACTTTTAATATATTTTGCACATCTAAGGTTAGCATACATCACTAAAAATAAGCAAAATTATTTGTATCATTTACACACTTCAAATTATTGTATTAGCACAACCAATAAAAAAAACCTTAATAACATAGAAATGGAAGGAAATAAAACCAATGCAATTGCATGACAATCAAAAATTGATTCCTTATTGTATTGATAAAACTTCCAACCCTTTGGAATGTGTAATTACATGAATATATAAGTACATGTGAACTCATGGTTACATTACAAAATTAAAACCTTAGTTCTATTTTTATCATCAAAATTGCATGTGTGCATGTTCATATCTAATTAAAACTACATCAAGATCAGTTTCCTATATAATGCAATGAAACATGTACATGCTTACATTTAATTCAAGCAACTTTACATTTATGTGCTAAATGTAAATACACTATAAGTACAAAGGTAAGTACTTTCTACATGTGTACATATAAAATTATCTTTCTACTTAAGGTTGAATAGGAATTTTCATGGTGTTAGAGGTTGTTGGAGGCACTAAAGTTGTATCTTATTTTGAACTAGAAATTTAAGCATTGGCTTTCTTCTTTGCTTCCAACACTTGATAGTTTTTGTCATCAATGTCATTTTGGTACTTGATAATGTCCATAGTAATAAATTTATGTATATGCACCCTATTGACTTGTTTAAGGATACTTGAATGCTCATCCTTTATGTTTATGAAGTTATTTCTAAAAATTTCAACTTCTATGACATTTTTCCTCACAAAAATTATCTTGAATTCAATTTATTCTAATGTATTTCCTTTCAAGTTATATTTTAATCTTGTTAAATCATGTTGTAGGATATGATCAAAATTAGTCTTGATATTAAGCCTACCTATAGAATCCCTAGCCTATGAGAGCTTTAGCTCATCCAATATTTGTAAAATTAGAGTTTCATGCACTATGTACTTAGGCATTACTACCTTATCTATATTGATCCACTCTTTGGCTTCCTATGTTATGATGAATACAAAATTAAGGGCATTGATAGCCTCCAATGGTGTTATCATTTTTAATTAGGCATATGCCTTACTAATTATATAAAGAATAAGAAATTTAATTTATTCTCATCTAGTTTCAAATAATTATATAATTTAGTGGTTTTTACTATGTGAGGTGTCAATTTTACCCTCATTTCACCAATATCTTCCAAGATATTTTACATTATATATGTGACATTCTACACATATATCTCTATATATAGGTAACATGCATAGTTTTTTTATTCCCTTATTTATTCCAGTTATTGCTCCAACTCTTTTCTTTCCATCTCAATTCCTTCATGTATTTCCACTACATCATCCTTATGAGTTTAAAAATAGGATTTGAAATCCTCCATAGATGGGTATTTCCCCAAATTCCTATCCTTCCTTTTGGACAAGGTAAATACTTCTTGTCTCTCTTCCACTGTGACCCCTCTCTGAGTCTCATATTCTAATTTCCTCTTCCTTACCCTATGCACACTCCCAATAGATTTTTAAAAGATGGAAATTATAGTGGAAAACTCTATAATTAAAATATTAGGCCTCTAAAAATCCTCTTACTACTTATTTATTTCCCACTATGAGAAGACTATTTGGGTTAGATATATGGGTTAAGTGTCTTAAACTATAGTCTCACTCAAGAATTCTCTTGATGTTTTCTTTAAAGTTTATTATAATAGGGAATCAAGGAGTGAAGGAAAAATAATTTCAGACTAGTCCACTCCACCATATTGAGGTAGTGGGTGGACTATATAAACTGGATTCTTCTTCTCAGCCATCTTTATTTTTATCATAGTAATATCTTGAGAGGAACTAGGGGGAGGCAATGGTAAACAAAGCTAAGCATATGAGACATGGAGATGAGGACTTTATAATACTCCCTTGGCCTTATTTATTGCATTTTTATCTATATTTATATGAATTTTGGTAGTAGTAGAAGGAACCATAGTAGGAATAATGGGAAAGGATATAAAATATGTAATTGGAGGTAGGCTAATTGAAGCAGTAGGAAAAAAAATGGTAGAGGAAGTATACACTACCTTTGGAACAAGAAAAATTGGTTTGGATTTTTGTTATGTAGGAACAACATCCACCTTGGGGACTAAGAGGGGAGGGGTAATATCAAGATTGAGTGAAACAAACTCAAATGTACTAATAGTAAAAGGAGGAACAATAGACATAGCAGGAGTAGTGAAAATTAAAGGGGTTTCTTTCTCACCTAATGGTTTCTCATGTAATGGTGATTTCCCCTTTGTGTCTTGGAGTATCAAGATATTGGATCTCTAAATATATCCCTCCTCATTAGTGTATTCATCTCCAACTTCCCCTTGTGATGTTACCTCAATAACTGGGCTCTGTGGAGGGGGATGAGCCCTTGGATTTCCTTGGTAACAAATGGTTATCTTCCTAAATATGGGAGGTGCCTCATGTGTTGTTATGGTTAATGTAAACATATTAAAAACCTATGGGATTGAATTAACATTTGTTTTGGTAGGCCCTTGGAATATAAATATTCAAGACAAAGTAGTTCATTTTGTGCTCTCCCAAGTGAGGTATCAAGCACCCCTAGCTCTTTATTTACTACTTTGAATGCCACAAGGGGTGTCTATGAGGTTTTTCATTAATAATTTGATATATTATAGGGATTATTAACCTAAAATTTTGATTAATCTCATCCTCTATTTTTTGGGAGTCTAATTTGGGCATCTACTATCATGATAAAAGGTTGCCCTTGAATGATTTTTAAGATGTCTTTTGTGATATTAATTGATTGTGCCCATTCCTTGACTTGGGAATCATCCTTAACATTGAGTAATAATAAATATTGTTAATAGGTCTCATTTCAATATACAATTCCAATTACTTGATGTGTTTTTGCGCTTGACCATGAGGATCCTAGTCCTTGTGTGGTAATGTAGCCAATTAATAATACTCTTTATACCTACCTGACATAGAAATGTTTGTGATTTATGTAGCACATTATACCAATCATGATGTGAGATATATGAAATTAAATATTCTTGATATTTTTAATGTATTTATATATTCCCCACCATAATGGGTAGATAATTTCTTGCTTTGCTAGTTTATCAGGGACATACTTGAGGAGGTGTAGAGGTGCTACCTTGTTGCCTACAACCATTATGATAGTGTAATATGGGTATAAATAATAGTATATTATAATAAAAAATGTATCTTACATGATTTTTTATATCATAGGTAGGACATCTCATGGATATCCATCCATACCTGGGGGTAGACATCTTCTATAATGCATATAATGTTCTGAGTGTACATGTATATGTGCATAAAAGAATATGAATCACATATATGATTCTTGATACAATATAGTGAAAGATAAAGAGTGACATATTATGAACATATATTATTCTAAATATATCATTGAGGAGGTAAGACATCATGTAGAAATGACCTCCCTAAGGGATCTTGTCCTTGTGTAATATTTTCTCTTACATCCTTGCATTGATCACTTCTCCCATAGTGAATGTCAACTCCAAGGTAATTAAAGAGTCAAGAAATGAAACCCAATCATGGTGTATTGATTTTATGCTTAGATATCCAAATAACATATTCAATAGGTCCATCTCAATTCAAATTCCCCTCCTTAATTTGGTCATTGGCACTGGATACTTATCCTTCAAGTTGATGGTTTCCCTAGGGACATCAAGTTGTTGAGTGTTTTCTCAATTGATTTTTATTTCTTATATGCTAATACCATATTAAAATCATAAGTAACATTTTTAATGGGGAAGTAGAGGTACCTTTGAGACACATCACCCTAGATACATACAATAACTATTTTATCCTCCAAATGGTGTAGGAACATGCCTCCAATCATCTTTTCGATGAATAATAAGTCTCATAGGAGGTCAATGCATGGAATGACCTCTATATTTTTTTATTTTGAAGTGTTTCCCCTTAAATTTGAAGGGGAGGAGGTCTGTAGCTAATTTATTTTGAGCTAGAATCAAATTTTCTTTGTGGGTATGTGCATTAGCCTAGTGTATCCCCTCCCACAATGTTGATTAGTTGTTATAATCATTGTTAAATATTATAGTCTAAAATAATGTATCCTTTTAATCATTGAAATATTTGATAGAGAACCTTGACTAGGGTATATTTCCTTAGAACTATTTGAATGAGGATGTCATTGTTATTTGATTGTGTTGATATTATTTTGGTTTGCAAGTTAATCACTTGGTTTTATTTCGTATACTATTAGGCTTGAAATGTTAGTATCTAGGGTTTAATAGCAGGGAAGTAATTAAGTTCACAAGTTATTTTAATATTAATAAGCATGTCATCATTCATAATGTTTTGATATATATGTTACATTTATTTCTAGTTCATACACCATTAATTTCCAATGGCTATAATTTTGATTTGTTTATTCAATTCTAACTTTGCCACTTTATTTGGCAGGTATGCCATGTAGGAACTATTGATGCTTAGTAGGAGCGCCACATCATTACCTTTTTTTTAATTGTTATTTCATCACTTATTTTTATTTATTTTACCATGCCATAATGCTTTTGATAGTTAGGAGTTAGGATATAATGTGTTTTTGAGGTGGATGAGCCTCTTGAACAAAAGTTTTGAACACTTTTGTCAAAGACCAAAATAAATCAGATAAAAGCTCTGAACAATTTCACTGAAGACCTTGATGAGCCAAACACTTTTTTTGAAGACTAAAATGTCAAATGTTCCCATCTAATAATTTTTCCAAAGAAAATTTTTGAAGACCCTGATGAGCTAGACAAACTCATTGAACAAATGTTCAAAACACTTTTTTTGAAGACCAAAATGATTCGAATAATTTTTTTGAAGGGTCTTACTAAACAAATCCTCCAAATAATAAGATAATCTAAAGTTTAAAATTTTTATAAACCTAATTCCCAAAGAGTAGATATAAAAGAGTAAATGGTGAAGTCTTTAATATAGGGTGAATAAAGTTGTAATGCCCCTATATATAGGAATTCTGAATAGATGTCCTAAATAATTCCTATTAATGAAAATTCCAAAGAGTAAATTCATGTAGAGGTCCATATAAATATGAAGTGCTAAAAAAAATTAAAATAGATCTCTGAACAAAAGTTCCAAAGAGTAAATCTTGTAAATTATAGTTCAAAACAAGTCTATCGAAGAAGTTCACTGAACAATTTCACTAAATAATGAAGTTAGTGAAATATATAATTTTTTATTTTAGAAGACTTTAAATATAGGGTTAGACCCTTTTTCAGAAATATACAGGTTCCCTATTCTAAAAAAGGAATGGGGGTATGTTGGGTATAAAAAATGGTGACTCATAAGGGAAATACTCCCAAGTATTTGATAGCCTAGAACCTTTAGTTAATAACTTTTAGATCAATCATGAACCAAAGAGACTCCTAATAGCCACATACAACATACTTGCCTCTTCATTTAACTTATATTTGTGTGTGAGGAAGTGATTTCCTTTTACCTTTGTTATGAGGGATTTATCAGAGACTTTGGATAACTGTAGGTTTCACTCTAGTTTATGATAAAAAATATATATATATTTGAAAATTGGGAAAGCTATGACATTGCTATACTATCAGATAGATGTCTATAGCCCTGATAGAGATGACATGGGATCCTACTCTTTCCTCCCCCTATATTCTTACATGATGCATGGTATATTGACCTTATTTCATCATTTGAACTTTTGATCACCTTTGGAAAAAAAAATTTAGGTTCATTGGATCATTCTTTTAAGGATACATTGATCCTTATTTTGCTTTATTTTTCTTTTATAAAATATTTTTGGAAGAGGCAGAGTAGAAACCAAAATGAGTTGGTATATATGAATGCCTAAGTTTACTAGATTGTCCCTACCAACTATACTCATATCAATGGTTATTTCCTCAAGAAAATTTTAATATGATAAGTGCATCTGATCTAGGAAAAGTGAATAAACTTTTTAGAATTTGTATGTAGTAATGAAAGTAACCTTTATATGCATGATTGAATTATTCAATGTTACCCTGATCATGATTAATTTTCTTATTGTATACCTAAATTTTGAAAATCTAAAATGTAAGGGTAAAAAATATTATAAGTAAACAAATTGGTGTACCTTTTCTTAATGTGTTTCCCATAGGTTTATCTTTTAGCTTCTGAACATGTTGTAGTAAGTCTTAATAGGTTGGGTACTTGCTTTGAGCATATTAGGGGAATTTAATAATATTCCCATGGAATAAATAAAAAATGTCTAATCTAGAGAGCAAGAAGTTAAACTATAATATGAAACACTAAAAATAAAGAATGTTAACCTAGGAAGCTGGGAAAATACTTTATGAAAGTAATAAAACTATTCTAATAAATTAGTAAAGCTACTTTAATATTGATCTTACCATTATGTTTTTTATTACTTGGGGACACCCCCACATAGTACATCCATGAATTAATGCTTTGAAAAATATCCATTGACTGGATATGTCATCTTATTTTCTTGAAGGTCCTTCAAATAGAAAGCATTATTACCTAGGATCTCTAAAATTTGATAAGGTCCAATCCATAATGGATAAACTTGTCATGTTGTCCTTTATTTTCATGGGCTTTTTCCCATCAAAGTACTAGGTTAGATATTATGAATGATTTAAATTTTAATCTTTTGTCAAATAATCTTTTCATTATGTCCTGATGTTTACTAAAGTTATATAAGGCCTTGGTCCTTGAGTCTTTCATCTCTATTATTTCTAGTAACTAAGACTCCACCTTCTCATTTGGTTCCATGTACTCTTTCATAAACTGATATGTTGTAAATTTAATCATGATTTGGAAAATAGGTTAATTCTACAAACCAGTAAGGTGAGTATTTGAGTGCCTACTTGTATCTTGTTTAATTAGTCCACAGTACATACTTTGATAGATTGTGCCAATCTCTAGCTTTGTCTACTATGGATTTTTTAATGGCATTGATCAGGTTATTATTTGTAGATTTAGATAATCCATTACCTTGTGGGTAATAGTTGTATGATGACCTAATGGTGATTCAATTATTATGGGTCAATTCAATGAATTTAGTTGATTGGAATGTTGGCCCATTATCACAAATTAGAGAGATGGGAGTACCAAATCTAGTTGTGTTATTCTCCTCTAGAAATATGTTTACATCTTGTGCTCTTGAATTATTTATAACTATATCTTCAGTCCATAATTTGTAATAGTTTTTAGTAGTTATTACAAACTAATGGCTAGCTAAATAATTTGGATTAATGACCCCAATGAAGTCCAACCCCCATTGAGCAAATGGTCTTTCTTTAATAACAAGTTATACAGGAATTTTTGCATGTATTTCTCTTTTTGCTAGGGATTAACATTCATGATGGGTTATAACGTGAACATGTACATCTTTGCATATTGTTTTCCAGTAATAACCCATTCTAAGGATTTTATTGACTATGGTGTTTCTGGAGGGATAACCATATCCTATCTTTTGGTGCGAATTTTATAGAATTTCTTGAACATCTTATTATGATATGCATCTTAGGTAAATGCCTTCATAATTCCTTATATATAATATCCCTTTTATGATCATGTAATGAGCCACTTTGAGTTTTAAATCTCTCTTTTATTCTCTTTTAAGCTCTAGGGAGAAGTTACATGTGAGTAAGTATTAGATAATACCAGTATACTAGTCTCTTTTAGATACTTGTTTTTCACAAACCTCTTCAATGGTGATGCATGGTTCAAGCTCAGTCATGAGATAAATGATGCCTTGACCTCTAACAATATTGGAAGGCTTGATTTATATATCAAACTCCTATAGTTTTTCTATCCATTTTCCTCTATGTTCTCCTAATTCATTTTACACCAAAGTGAGCTTAACAATAGGATCTGATACAATGGTGATGGTCTTATTCCTTAGGATGTAATGTCAAATTTTATTTACCATTTTGACAAGGAAAAATATTTTCTTATCTATCATAAAATAGATGAGTTCTACTTCTTTCAAGTTTGTGCTCATCAATGAAATAGGATGCTCACTTTCATCTTTCTTCTAAGTGAGCATAACAATAATATTATGTTTTGAGGTGGATGAATATAATAATAAGTCTTTTGTAAAATCTAGACATATTAGTATATAGACTTGAGATATTTCATCTTTATATCTTGAAAAGACATTCGATCCTATACTATCCATTCCATTTTAGCATCTCACTTGAGAATTAAATTGAGAGGTTTAATAATTTCTACAAAGCCTGATATAAAATTTTGTACAACATTTATCTTCTTAAAGAAAGATTTGAGTACCTTCTTGTTATTTGGTAATGTAATTTTTTATATCCCTTGAATTATATCTAGGTTAATTGTAATTTCATATTTGGTGATGATGTGATCTAGATGTTACCTCTTATGAATCCAATTATGCTCTTCTTGGGGTTGAGTGAAATGTCAAACCTTCTACATATTTTAAATATTGATTTTAGGTGACCTAAATGATTAGTCCTTACTTTTGAGAAAACTGTGAGGTCATCCATATAAATAATTATACAGTTACCTATCAAACCTTGGAAGGCATGGCCCATACCTTGTTGAAAAGTGGTGCTTATGTTTATTAGGCAAAATGGCATCATTTTATATGAATAATTATCCCACTTCATAGTGAAATCCATCTTAATTTTTTCTTCTAATTATACGAGTACGTAGTTATATCCTGAAAATCCATCTAAAATTGACATCATTCCTAAACCACTTACTCTCTATATCACCTCGTCTAGGGAAAGTAATGGATAATTATATTTATTAGAATCTTTATTTCAATTTATCAAATAAACACAGCCTAATCTCCCCACTCGTCTTTCTAATTAGAACTAAATTATGCACCCAAGTATAATGTTTGATAGAAAATCTATTTTTTCACTCAGTAACTTTTCCACTTCCTTTTGAATAAGAGGCTCTAAGATAGTATTTAATGATCTTTACCTTTGCCTAAATAGTTTGTGGTACACTTTGAGTGGGATTATATGGGTGATGACCCTTGGGTTTAAAACCTTTAGGTCTTAATATGTCCATGTAATCACATCTTTGTATTGAGTGAGTATATTCTTCACCTTTTGTCTTTCCTCTAGAGTGCAATTGAAACCAATGTTAACATAGCATGGGTCATATTCAACTCATAGATTTTCCCTTTTGAATTTAGATTCATTTAATTTTGGTTATCTTTGTTACTAAGCTTAAGGATCTAAATCAAATGTCCTTTACAAGTAAATCATTCCCAAAGGATTTGGTTTTATTTTAGATAAATGATTCCTTCTTCCCCTAATTCCCCTTGGTATAAGTAATTAATTTTGTTATCATCAATGATTTGAGACTCAAATTTCCTTGAGTTAGTCAAGAACTAGACAATCTACTAGTCATCATCAAAGACTTATAAATTTTATATGTTTTTTGGAATATATGGACAAAGTACTAGCTCAATAGAGAATCTTTATACCTTAGATTCTTATAGGGATACCAAATTGGTAACTAAAGTAGCCAGTAAATCAGTGGCTTGATTTTGTTCTCTAAGCACAACTACTATGTTAAAGGCCTCAAAGACTCAATCAAATCCTAAAATTTATGGTTTTACCTCTTTATATATTATAGCTTGCATTCTAATTTATTATTGACCTGATTGACTACTAGCTCTGAGTCTCCATAAATTAGTTATTGTATGACATTATTTTTTAGAGTAAAATGCAATCCTAAAACTAGCACCTCATATTTCACTCTATTATTAGTGCAATGGAATTTTAATTTGTATGCTTCTAACTATTTCTTTTCTTTTAATTATACTAATTCAATGCCAATTCCTATTCATTTCTTGGATCTTGCATCATTAAAGTATAGAATCCACAACTGGGAATATCCCTAGATTTCTAGTTCTTGTACCTCATGATTTATAATAAAGGTATATATCCCAAGGTTAGAATATTTATAACTTATTTATTATTTGTATTTTATTCATTAATGGGGTGATTCAATCTTGGCTCTTGACTAATTAAAATATAGTTTAGGATACCTCTCTATGGTAACCAAATGTGAGAGAAATATGTTGCTACATACCCATTCAATATTTTGAACCAGTCCCTACTAAAGATAAATATGTATATTTATAGAATATCCACTACTAGTATGTCAATTTTCATGTGCAATCATGGTTTATATGTTACTTGGATGCGTACATCATTCATCTCTCCTATTATAAGGACTACAGTGTTATAAAGCTATGAAACCATTACCTTTGATGGGATTGGAGTCAAACCAAGCTTTGGTATATACAAGTAGGCATCATTATGGATGAATATCTAGAATCGACTAAATAATTATGGATATGCTTTCCAAACACTCAAATGGTCAATAACAAGATGTAACTTATGGTTTATTTTTGTATATGACATTGGTGTGAGAAACCTTTGTCTTCTCATTAGTTGCCTTACCTATGATATACCTTCATCAGAGCTCCTTCTGTTCAATAATTTGGGCTAATTCATAAAGATTAATGTTGGTTTTGATGTTCTTCATATCTTTAATAATGTTATACCCTCCTTTGTCTTACTTTTCTTCATTTTGGAGTTGTTCATTCCCTTTTAGGGAAGGTGGATTCTTGACAGCTCTTAGATTTAATAGAATAGTAGTTTTATTTAGAAGAGTAGACATTATGAAGGGTTACTTATTCCTCAAATTGTAATTAACCTTTTCATATTTTTGGAAAGTTTTCACTTTATCAAATTTATCCTTTATTTCATTATCATCTTCTTTTGGGAAGAAAAACTTGTGTGTTTCAAATACCATTGCAGTGTTTGAAGAACCACCATCTGGGTGGAAATATGGTGGGTTATTCAACAATTATTTCCTTACCATCTCCCTCTAGAATATCTCAAATTCTTTATATAATTCCACACATTCAATTTCACTATTTTTTTAATGTATTATGGACTTGACACTAATTGGGTAGAGTTGTTTCTATTATGTTGATCTCTAGAAACTTATTGGAACATTACTCTATGTTATTTATACGCCTATTAAAGGGTCTATTATATATTTTAAACCCATAATTTTTGTTATTATTTTTCACAATGGTGTTACCCATCTTCCTCTACATGTTTAAGAAGTCATTGCTCAAGTTTTAGACCATTATTTGGATCAAATCTAGTTTTGCTTTCATAGAATCAGTTCCTTGTGAAATTATAATATTAGAGGGAATTGAATGGTGGTTTTATTTATGACTATTAATCTATTCATGATTTTTAATATAACCATAAATCTAATTTGGTGTTTACTACATTAGTGGAGGAAGTGCATATAGTTAATTCTAGTTGAAAGTAATAACATTTTGATTAACATGAGGGACTAAATTTAGGGATAGAAAACTAGAATTAATGTTGGGAGTGTCTAGTATTTGAGGGTTCAATTGTATATCAATATTTATATCCTCTTCATATGCTAAACCTAGAGTGATGGTGATAGGATCCCTTCACAGGAACACTACAGTGATTGGGTCCAAGATATTTTTATACACTTTCAATGACAATGCCCCATCTAGTTTATAGTCTAGATTAATCCAAGTGTACATCTTATGGAACCTAACATTGAAATATTGAATTGGATCATGAGGCTCCCTCTTCATGCTAGTAAAATGTTGATACACTAGTTTATGACTAGTAACTTGTTGAATTGGATAAGGAACATGTTTTGTTATGTATTCTAGGAAGTGATTGAGTTCTCTTGAAGGTTAAGGTACCAATCATAGGTAGCATCCTGCATGTTTTTGTACCTAGCATCCCCATTTTTCTTCTTAAAGAAATGAGGACCCACTTATTTTATATTTTGGACTCATTTATTTAGCCTTTATTCTATATATCTATGTAAATTCTTTAAAGGATTGATCCCTAATCTTTACTTAGAAAAAAGAGCATGGTATTATGTATTTTATGGACTAACTCTATTAATGCCTTTTAAAGATTTTTTAAACCATGTAGGTTTTATGGGACTTATTTTATTAAAATAAATTTATTCAAAAACTTATTCATTAGGTATTTTGTTCAAACATTTTGTCTGATAGATTTAGTCTTTGGGTTTTTTGTATCATATTTTTTATCTAAAAACTTATTCGACATTTGTGCATCAGTTCTTTTTATCGATACTTTTTGTCTTAAAAAATTTTGATCTGAATAGATTTGGTCTTTGAAGTTTTTACAGTAGATATTTTATCTAAAACAATTATTTTGAAATGAATTATCTTTATTGTAAATTAGATCTTCAGACATTTTGTCTGACAGAATTTGTTCTTTGAGATTTTTGTTTGAGTCTTTTGTAAAGATTGATCCCAACACAAAACTTGATATCTGACTCCTAAATGCCAAAATATTTCTATACTTAGTTGATAAATCCAAAATACTTCCTAATGCTTGCTAAAGCTATGTTCCAACTAAAACTAATGAGAGATTTGAACTATGTATAAAATACAAGATAGGTGAATGTTGGGCATTTATAATACATGAATTAAAATTCAATGATAAATATATATACATGACATTCATCCATTGAAGCCTTAATTACTTGAAAATGAATTTACACTCGAATTCAATTGCTATCCTACAAGAGAAAATCCCTAACTAGTTGTGAGATTACTACGAGTAAAACTAGTGACAAGCATAAGGGATAATTATACACAAAGCATGTAAAAAAGACTATGGACACTACATGTCATAGTAGTGGCATCTTCATCCAAACCATTCAAGGGAGTAGTTACACCATCACCATATTCTATTAAGGATACAACATAACTTATGGACACTATTTTTGATGTCTCCATTTTTGACAATAGGTATGAAAATTACTCAAAATTATGGGATGTTGTTGATTATGTTGACATATTTTCATTGGATGGAAACCTCTCTCCCTCATATCAACTATTTGTCAAGGATTTTCTAGCACTTAATATACAAGGATTACATTTTGATACGGTCAAGCCTAAGGTGATGTCATGAATTGGCATCCTTTGAGACTTGTTCTTCATAGGAAAAGTCACAAGATACATTTTTGTATCATATTGACAACCCAATGGTCGTAGCATGCATCATAAGAGTAGATTTTCAAAGGTATTTTTCATTACCAACACTAGATTCTTACTTTAACAAGCATAGACTAGTCTCATGGAATCAAGATAATTTAATATAAAAGGTGTTGACTTCATGGCTCCTCCCTAATGAAACCATTACATTCAAGGGTAAAAATCCTTAAAATCCTACTCTTATCAACAAGTTTAGGATGGTAGTGCAGATTGTCATGGCACTACTCAATAGGCTCTATGGCATGCCTAGTATCTATTTTCTCAATTTGGACTAGGTATCATTGTTATACATGATGCTAACCAATGATGCCATGTTTGCTTTGGGGTAAATTTTTAGATTCCATTTGAGAGACTAGGTCATACATTAGGACAAGAAACCCACTCTAGTGGGCCACTTTTATACGATGTCATATCTTTTGGACATTGTCATGGAAATAGTATACAAAGTCCTCAGTGAGCTATGGAGCCAAGCCACCAACTGCATAAAAAATAAAATTTGTGATCATTTCCAATTTTTATATGTTTATGCTTATACTAATAATATGGAGAGGATTTTTTAGGATGTTTATCCATATATTTAGCAAGAATACATGGTTTTCCAATGCCTAGGGTTTTATCAAGCATTGTAAAGATGTTATCTTTAAGGGGTGATTATTTTCTATATCCATATTACCCTATTATCATGATATATAGACACAAGTTTCATCCTATATGTCTCCAAAAATATGTACCTAACATATTGGCTGAGCAAGAAATTGCTTTCCAACTATGGTGGAGCATAGAGGAAGACCTAACCAAAAAAAAAAGAGCACATTCTTTGGCCACCATATGGTTATTGGTGAGATGGTTTGCATAATGAGGAAACACTTTGGAGAAATGGGTAGAAAAGTAAGATTTACCATTTGCCCACATACCCAAATAGGGATTAGGATCGTCATGGCACCATCTAAAATCATACTTAGGTCCTTAGTATCCCTTACCAGTACATCCACTATGATTATGATTTTTTGTTCATGAATGTGCAGAGTGATTATGAGGTCTTGGAAAGGGTAAGGCTTACTAGTTTAAAGGAGGATAACTTAAGGGTGATTCAACATGAACCTTAAATCACTATGAAATAATTACATAGCATAAGTCCACTCTATGTAGGGTGGACACACTTAGAGTTTTGGAAAGACCAAGTCATAAAGAAATCAAAGGAATAAGGAGATCTTACATAGGGACTCCCTTTCAAGCTAAAGGTTGTTAAGGAGGAGCTAGGGGTGACTGAACCTAGTCCTATGGGAGCTCCAAGACACCCCATAACTCTATATTCCTCTAATGAGTAAGAGCAAGGTCCAAAATAGCCAATTTATAGTATAATTAAAATACTTATAGCTACCCCCAAAGTACAAGATTCTACATCTTCAAGGGTAGCCATAGATGAAGTAGTTTCCTAAATTTAGTAGTCCTCCTCCTCACAACCTAAGACTACAATTTTATATAAGAGGAATCCTAGGAATCCCACCTAAGGTAGTCCTATAATAGAGCAACCTCAAATTTTGTCTTACATTCCTCAATAAGTATAAGTGGGGGAGGAAGAAGATCCTGATGAAGAGTCAGAATCAGAATTAGCTAAAGCTCTGAGCCTCAAGGATGACAAGGTAAAATCATCTATTATGGAGGAACCCATAGGTAATAAAGTTTTAGATACCACTTCCTTACTCTCTTTTTCTATTCCCATTTTTGGTTCTATGTCAATTTCATCTATCTTGAAATCTTTGAAGGTGGAAGTTATAACTTCCACCTCTGATGATCCATTCAACTCCTCTTTCTTGAATTTCCCCTACTTACCCCATAGGTTTATAAATATTCATCCACTACTACTCCATCTTTCACCACCATGCCATCCACCTACATCATGGCTACTTATACTATTCCTTCTGGTACTACCACTATCAAATTATAAAAGAGGAAAAGGGCATCTAAGAAGGTTGAAACTACCATGGCCATTCCTCATCTCCATGTCCAATCCACCAAAATCACTCTCCCCATGCCATCCACCACTCCATCTCATGAAAACATTATTACAAGTGTAGGTAGGGTAAAGAAGGAAAAGACACAAATGGTTATAGTCCATCTATTCCACCAATATAAAAGTTTGGATTGGTCTAAGATTATATGGCCTTCCTTGCCTGACACAATTGTCAAAGTAGCAAAGTTTTTTGCATATATATTTTTGTAATGGTGTATAGTATATATTTATAGTTTTCTTATAGTATGAACCATATTGTAAATTTTCTTAATTTATTTTGTACACATGCACATGATGCATCATTTTTTAAATGCTAACTTAAGCTATTTACAATTGTAAGATAAACTCTAAATGGTTTTGACCATAGATAGAACTCAATTTCTAACTATGACATGTAATATATCTTGTATGTATGTGGAGGATGAGTTGACCCCTTCCTCAAGTCTATTTAAATGCTTGTAATCCATAGTTTTAAATTGTCAAAAAAAAATTCAATATATAGGAGCATAAATAATTTTAGTTGTCAACTCATGTGTATATTCATCCACTACTACTCCATCTTTCACCACCATGACATCCACCTAAATCATGGCTACTTATACTATTCCTTGTAGTACTACCACTATCAAATTATAAAAGAGGAAAAGGGCATCTAAGAAGGTTGAAACTACCATGGCCATTCCTCATCTCCATGTCCAATCCACCCAAATCACTCTCCCCATGCCATCCACCACTCCATCTCATGAAAACATTATTACAAGTGTAGGTAGGGTAAAGAAGGAAAAGACACAAATGGTTATAGTCCATCTATTCCACCAATATAAAAGTTTGGATTGGTCTAATATTATATGGCCTTCCTTGCCTAACACAATTGTCAAAGTAGCAAAGTTTTTTGCATATACATTTTTGTAATGGTGTATAGTATATATTTATAGTTTTCTTATAATATGAACCATATTTTAAATTTCTTAATTTATTTTGTACACATGCACATGATGCATGATTTTTTAAAGGCTAACTTAAGTTATTTAAAATTGTAAGATAAACTTTATATGGTTTTGACCATAGTTAGAACTCAAGTTCTAACTATGACATGTAATATATCTTGTACGTATGTGGAGGATGAGTTGACCCCTTCCCCAAGTCTATTTAAATGCTTGTAATCCATAGTTTTGAATTGTCAAAAAAAATTCAATATATAGGAGCATAAATAATTTTATTTTTCAACTCATGTGTTTGTGTATTTTATTTCCAATGTTTGTGTAATTAGGATTACTTATTTGGTTGTATGATTCAATAAATATTAGTGTGAAAAAGTTGTGAAGGAGATATTTTTATCTTGATTTATATGTTAGTCTTAGATGTGCAATAACTATTGAAATATTATTAAATTAAATAGATTATTTATAGTTAATTTGATTGATTCATATTCTTAAGTGTGTAGAAGTACTTTCGTTCGATATAGTTTTTTATGTATGTGTAATAGTTTTCTTAGATACCTCACTAGCCCAAGCCATAATATCTTGATTAAGGGTGTGCAAAAAATTCTATAAAAGGAGTAACCTTTGACTAAGGTCTATGAGTTTCTTATATCAATATCATCTTAGAATACTTTACTATGCTTAACTGTGTGTGTGTAATATCTACTAGCAACAAGAATAGGTTTTGAGAGCACTTGTCCACTTAGAAACTAGCTAGGGAAGTGATTCCTAAAAACCACATAACCTTTATTTTTTGCTCTACCCTTCCCTCAATCTTGAATTTATTTTAAGACCTACCCACTTTAGATTAGTAACCATATATCCACCAACTCATATAGATTTTTTACTTCTTTTTTAGAGACCACCCCTCCATCCAAAAACCTTGTTAACAACCTTTATGACATGCCTGTTATTCCATCAATTGGTTTTTAATACCACGTACCTAAAACTCATACCTTGGAGAGGAGTTCACCTCTATTGATATCTTAAAACATTATAGTCTACCTTGTTATGAGATTAGTTTGGTTAAAACCCTCATCAACACAAGCTAAATGGTAAAATTTTGTATGCAACATCTTCATCAGTAACATTCATTAATCTTAAATCAACCTTGAAATACTTGATGCATTCCTCTAAAATTATTCCTATTAATATAATAAGGAAAATATTTATTTGGGTTCCTAGGTAACTTATACACTTCTCACGAGATAGGAATGGCAGATCCAACTAACCAAGGTTGTTATTGGGCCATAAGATGATTGATGGGATGGATATTTTTTATTGGATATGATACTCTTGTAGACACCAAAATCGTGTCTACTCCCTTGGTCGTCCTCCCCTTCTCTCCCCCTTGGTCCTCTTAACCACTCTTAACCTATGTCTTATTAATTTGAAATAATTATCTTATTTTAAGTTAATAATTCTCTCTCCCTTGCCACCTCACCACCCTAAGATGCCCTTCTTTGGATTCCCTTCATCCCCCCATGACCCATTTATGACCTATTCCTCATCCTCGCACCCATTTAACCCCTCTCGGCCGTTTCTTATCCTGCCATTTAAACTTGGCAGTTGGGAAAATGGATGAAAGGCTATTTTTAGCCTTTTTCCTGCCTTCCAGCCACTGATGTCGGTCAACTGTCGACTGACGTCGGCAGTATTGCCAACATCGATTTCCTTCATAATGGTTTTCTACGTCTATTATCCTCCCTTGGCCCTGGGTCTTCATCCAACTCTTAAATCTTACAATCTGATCAATCAATCGGTGAATCTTTCTATCAGACCTCTCACTCTCTCTCTCTCAGGTACACACAGTAAGCTTCTACACTAGCAATCACAATAGGTATCAAAAGCCCCACCTTGCAACAGTATTCTGCATCAACAACAGGTACATCAACAGCCTAACCTCCTACACTTCTTCAGCAAGAAAGAGGTGTGTACTCTTCTATTATGTCATTTTCAATAGCTTAGAATGTCTCTGTAATCAGTTTTCTATTTATTGCTTCTAAGCCATACTATCACCAGACCATACCCAAATCCTTATTTACCCATCTCCCTATTGCCTCTGTATTCTATCTGGCCCCTTTTCAAACCATACACTCTGTCCATTGTCCCTACAACTCTGCCTAAACCCTTGCATAGACCATTAACAAGGCCCAAACTCCATCTCAGACTCCATCCATAGACCCATCCACAGACCAAAAACTCGACCAAACCTCATCCAAAGACTACTACCCCGACCAATGCTGGCCGTAGAGACCACTACCCCCACCGACGTCGGCATACTAACTGACGTCAGTAGACCTTGACCAACCGACGCCAGTAGGACCACCGACGTCGGTGACTATGACTTTAATCTTTAATCATTTCAGTCTTTTATCATTCTTCCTTTTATCAAACATTATTTTTATCAATCAGTGGGTTGACATCCCTCAAGGAAGTCATTGTACTTCTGGGATCAAGCTTTTGCTTGGCAGCCCACCATCTCCTCATCTAACGCCTTTTCATGTTTTAGTCTCTTTCTTTTTTAGGTGTCATCCTCCACAACCAAAGAGGAGCTCTCACAATGTTTGGATTACGGTGCGCACGACTTCATCCAAGTGCATACAAGCCTTAGACCATTTCTCTTAGTTTCTTTTCCTCTCTTGAATGTGAAAAGTGAATCTCGTATAGAAACAACTCTATTAGGAAAAATGGTATATATATAAGCCTTTGATGTGATGATAAGGTTGAAACCAAAATACTAGTTTGGGCCCTAGACATGGTAAATCTGTTAGGCATCTCTAGTGCAACTCAATGTAAGAGATAATCTCTCACTAGGGAAGGCACACAAATAGCTTTTTGTTTATGTGAGTCTTGTGCACATCCCCAAATGTAATGAGGTAGACTTTAATATTTTAGGATCTCAATGGAGGTAAACTCCACTCTATGTTAGGATTTGTAAGTATGGATTAAACAACCTTGTGGTGGAATATCAAGAAGAGCATGCAAGTCGTTAATCAGGTTTGCTTGTAGTGAAATGAATCCTAGTAAATAAATCAAACCTAAGTGAGTTGGATGGATGGGTGGTACCTAAACTAGAGTGGGTAGGTATCAATCATATAAACTTAAAAAGGAAGGAAGGGTAGATTATAAAAGAAGTGGTGTCAAGAGTTCACTTCCTATGCTAGTTTTTTGGCAAATAAGTGTTTTCATAACTAATTATTATTATTTTTAGCTATTACACACTTATAGGCAAACATAATTAAGAATTTTTTGGGGTGGAATAGTATAGGAAACTTAATGGTTTCAACTAAAGGTTACTCCCTTTAGAGTTTCTATTTCACACCCTTAATTGGAATATTATAGCTCAAACTAGGAAAATGTCTAAGGTAGCTATTGCAAAAACATATAAGACTATACCAAAGAGAAAACCCTCTTACACACTAAGAATATTAACATTGTTTTAACCAATTATTAAATAATAAATGAATTTCACTAACTTTTAATAGCATTTTCACATCTAAGGTTAGCATGCATCACTAAAAATAATCAAAATTATCCGTATCTTTTGCACACAACAAATTACTATATTAACACAACCAATAATCAAAACCTTAATAACACAAAAATGGAAGGAAATAACACCAATGTAGTTGCATTATAATCAAAAACTAGTTTCTTCATGTATTGATAGAACTTCCAACCCTTTGGAATGCATAATTACATGAATATATAAACTTAGGAAGGGGATGCCTCATCCTCCAACTACATGTGAACTCATGGTTACATTAATTAATTAGAACCTTAGTTATAATTTTAGCATCAAAAATGCATGTGTTCATGCTCATGGTTAATTACAAATACGTTGAGATCAATCATCCTATACAATGCAATGCAATGTGTGCATTCTTATATATAATTCAAGCAACTTTATATGTATGTGTTAAGTGTAATTAGACTATAAGTACAAAGATAAGTATTGTTTGTATGTGTACATATAAAATTATCCTTCTACTTAAGGTTGACTGGGTGTTTCTATGGCACTAGAAGTTGTTGAAGGTGTTTAAGTTGTAACTTATACCAAACTATAAGTTGAATCATAATATTTTTTATTTGCTTACAGCACTTGATAATGCTTTTCATTGATGTCATGATGGTACCCTATAATATCCATATTAAGCAATAAAGGTTTATTCACTCTATTAACTTATTCAAGGAGCATTACATGCTCAGTGTTTGTGTTTTTAAAGTTAGTTCTGAAGATTTCAACCTTCATGACCTTTTTCCTAGAAAAATTTAGCTCAACTTCTATTTATTCTAATGTCTTTCCTTGTAAGTTATTTTTTAATATTGTTGAATCTTATTTTAGAATCTAATCAAAATTGGCCTTATTATTAAGCCTATTTGTATAATCCCTAGCCTATGAGAGATTTAGCTCATCCAAAATTTACAAAATGAGAGTTCATGATCTACATACTTAGGCATTATTGCCTCAACTACATTGATCCACTCTTTGGCCTCTTGTGTTTTTATGACTACCAAATTGAGGTTATTAGTATCCTCTAATGGCACCATAAAATTTAATCAAGCATACACCTTAATAGTTGTATAAAGAATAATAAATTTCAATTTATTCTCATCTAATTTCAAATAAATATACAATTTATTGATATATACTATGTGAGGTGCCAATTTTTCCCTCATTTCACCAATAGCTTCCAATATATTATACAATCTAGATGTAGAATTATACACATCTATCTCTATCTATATGGGAACATTCATAGTTTGTTATTGTTACCTTAGTTATTCTAGTTCTTGTTCCAACTATTTTATTTCCATCTTAATTATTTCATGTATTTCCACTATATCATCCTTATGAGTTTCAAAAAATATTTGAAATCCTCTATATATGGGGACTATCCCTACTTCCTTCCTTCCTTTTGGATAAGCTAAATGCTTCTTGTTTCTCTTCCACTATGACCCCTCTCTCGATCTCATCTTCTAATTTCCTCTTCCTTGCCCTCTGCACACTCCTAGTATATTTTTCAAAGATAGAACTTATAGTGACCAACTCTATAATTCCAATCTTAGGCCTCTAAGAAGCATCTAATTGCATATGTTTTTCCCACTATGGGAGGACTAGTTAGGTTGGATCTATGGGTTGAGTGTCTTAAACTATAGTTTCACCCAATAAATATCCTAATGTCTGCTTTAAATTTTATTCTATTAGGGGATCAAGAAGTGAAGGCAAAATAATTTTAGATCAGTCTACTCCACCATATTGAGGTAGTGGGTGGATTGTATAAACTAGCTTCTTATTCTTAGTATTATTTATTATTATCATAGTAGTATCCTTATAGAAACTAGGGGGGCACTGGTAAACCTAACTAAGCATATGAGACATGGATTTTAAGACTTTCTACTACTCCCTTAGCCTTCTTTGTTGCCTTTTTATTTGCCTTTGTAGGATTTGGGGTAGTAGTGGAAGGAAACATAGTAGGAATAATGTAAATGGATATAGAAGATGTAATTGGAGGTAGGATAACTGAGGGAGTATTAAAAATAAGGGTAGAGGAAGTATCCTCTACCTTTGAAACAATAAAAGTTAGTTAGGTGCTTCATTTTGTAGGAACAACCTCCACCTTGGGGACCAAGAGGGGATGGGGACTAGTATGACTAAGTGAAATAGACTTAAAATTATAATAGTAAAAGGAGGAATAAGACATAGTAGGAGTAGTGGAAATTGAAGGGGTTGTTTTCTCACCTAATGGATAATTATGTAATGGTGCTTTAAAATACTTCAATTTATTTATCTTCTATATTGTGAGTTGTTATGTTTTTTTCTTGAAGGATCATCCTATGTTATACCTGAGTGACACGTGATGAGATTCAATTACAGTATATGTATACACATAATATATTCAAACTTTATCAATTATTGATGATTTATATCTTGAATGAACCTATTGAATCTCAATCTCTCTAAGTACACACCTTAAAAAGTGCACTAGGAAAGGGGTGGGTAGACCATTGGTGCTTTATAGTATTTGTTTCCCCCATAACACCACTTGTTATCTACAAACCATCTACTATACACTTCTCTAAGATTTGCCTCCTCTCTTACACACTCCTCTAATTAATTTATCACCTTACTTATCCCCTACCTAAGATGAAAACCCTTTTTACATTTACCAAATAATGTCAACCTAGGTTGACCCTATATTCTAATTAATATTTGTATGATACGGATCTAGGTTAACCTTGGCTGACTTAGACCGAGACCTAACTTACTTTTATTAATTAGAGACACAAGGTCAAATTGGGCCAAATCTATTAGCTAAATTTATAGAGAGGTTTATGGTTATATTAAGCTATATATACACATTAATTTTGCAATTTATTAGATATATAAGAATTAATTATTAATTTACACTTCTTTACAATCTTCTCTTCAACTATTCTATTTGAGGATTTATTGATTAGAGTTTATACTTGGAGAATATTCTTGTCTTATGGAAATGTCTTTGATGCTTAGGTATATCTTAATGATCCTTAAAAACCAAAAAAAATCTTGCAAAGCACCTTTGGCCAAGGGAGAGATTGAGTCTCGATGGGGCCATCTTTAAGATGAGTATCTCTAACACTACTCCTCTATTTTAGTATATAGAAGTAGCATAAGTAATGTCTATTAAATGTATTTATCTATCCATGTATTAGGTTTATATCTATAAATAGCTTAATTATAATTATTCTATGCATGTTTACTTCATGTTTATCACCTCCACTTTATGCCACAATATTTAGTGAGCACTAGATTAAATTTTACTTTACTTGTCATTTACTTAGTTAAAATGAAAACATAGGACCTAACTAGGGTTATTACATCATGTTTATTGACTAGAGGCTTTATAACCCTCTCTACTAATGTTGTTGTCATAAGGGACCCCTTGGTTAGGTATATCAAATCCTTCTTGATCATGAACCCAAATGTCTAAATGTATTAACAAATAGAAGTGTAAGTAATATTTATCTTCTTTGAGCTAGGATTCATTAATAGGTATGCTACATTTTTATTTGTATACATTCTGGTGAGTCTAATGTGAATCAAACCCTTTTAGGTTTTATTTCATGCATTAATTTTTTTATTGTATTATATATTTTTATTTTTTTAGTATTGTATCAAACTTATTGATACAATCTAACATTTTGTGTACAGGTTTAACACATAGTCACTCCAAAATGACTATGTTTTATCTATGTAGGTTTTCTCTAAATATAGGTGATTGGATCAATCACCTCGACATAGTATTCTTATTTAGTTACATAATTTCATACATATTTGAGCCAAATAACTATGTCCACTTTTATTTTTTTCAACATATAGTTTTGTAGACATAGTCGATCTAATTGACTCTATTTGTAGATTCTTTTTCAGCACATAGGTTTTGTAAAGTCCGTCAACCTTGTCCAATATGTTTGTATAAAATTTAAAATAAACACTTGAACAACACAACATAAAATTTTAAAACTAAACATATTCAAAACTACCAAGTTTCATTCTTACCTTCTCTATCATTTTTGTTTTTCATTTACAGTATTATTTTTCACATGTGTGTAGTCTATAAAATTGCAACCCTACAACAAACTAGGTTAATTAGTTCAACATAGTACTATAGCTTATCTTCTCTTTATAATACATAGTCGACCTATTCAAATATGTTTTTTAGATCTTGCTTTCATAGAATGGTAATGACCCTATCAACTTTATTCTATATTATTTGCATATAGTGTCACTTGAACCAACTCTATATTATTCACAGTCAAATAAATTAACCAATTTTCATAGTAATTAATTCACTTTCCATTTCAATTACTTGTATCCTTAGAGTAACAAAATTATAATAATTATATGGTTTTTTAATTTATTAATTTATTCACACTATTTTTCTCTTTTACACACACTTCCAAATCACTTTACACTAAAAAACATTAAACATTTTCTTCCCAATGCCTACCTACTTGGATTTCATCATCAAATGGGAAGTTGACTTGATTTTTTGGCCATGTATAAACACATGGTTGATGGTTTAGACACTCTATTTTAGCCACTTTAATGCTTAAATTGGGATTCAATTTAACATCTAGCACACAACATAATGTAATCCTAGAAATCACTTAAATTTCCCAAATTCATCTACGTAAGGGATTTAATTATCTAGAAACATGACAAGGCTAGTTTATTTAGCATATTACTTTGTATGTAGTAATAACCTAGTTAGCTTTCAACCCTAGTAAAATTACAAATTAGTAATTTGACACTTTTGGCCTTTGAAGCTATTAATTCATAACATTTAAAATAATTGACAAAATCCAAAAATCACTAGGTAATATTAATTACATTATAAATCTTAAATAACTTGCCTAAACAAAAATTCCAAATCAAATTAGTGATTCATTTATAATAAAAAATCAAAATATCAAGTCAAAGGTCAAAGGATCTAATAAACTGATTTATTATTTCCTAAATATTTCAAAATTATGAGCCATAATGTCACAAATATCTAAAATGAGTTGTCATACCTCACAAATATCTAAAACTAATGTGTCAATATTTCTTGATTGTTTTGACCCAACCCAAGGTTAGCCTGACTCAACTTAGGTTATTTTAGACTCAACCAAATTTATAATTTAACCTAACATCCCTAGTGTTAGATTTAGTTCTTATAACTATAAATACAAGTGCCCACACCATATGTTAATAATATTTTTATGTCTAAAGTTATTCTATAGGAATTCCTTCAAGAAGACATTGAGAATAGTGTTATAATGCCTATTTTATGACAAGCTTCACACCAAGCCACAAGTGACCACTAGAGAAGTACTACCATCATAGAGAAGCATTACTAGAAGACTCTAATTGTCAAAGATAGAACTTGAAAATCCTTATGCCAACAAGTAACTATCAAATTTGATAAAGGAGGTAAATTACTTATGTTATTTTTATCTCTATTTTATGATAGTGTTTACTATATATGCCCTCCCTAGTTCTTAGGCAAGAGTGTTTAGCCCTAATGTATTTTTATACTTATTTTTTATCATTTGGATTAACAAGGGACTAATCTACATTTTATGTACTCTTCGAACACCTAAGATACATAATGGCATGTTAGTTGGGACCATGCATCTCAAATGACCAAGGAGAATTATAAACTAACCTTAGTTTTTTTAACAAATGTATTTAATTCTTCAAGTTTAGAATTTAAGCCTTGAAATTAATGTCATTCTATTTTTAATGTAATTAGAGGCTTTGTCCTATATAACAACTTCACCAGTCCCATGTTTATTTATGATAGTTGTTGGTGTAGAAATTATGGATTAAAAATAGCAACTTTGACTTGATAAAAAGTGGATCTGTTTTACATAATCGGTAGCTTTG
>JARHVA010004302.1:47500-115000 GCA_037957365.1 Torreya grandis
TAAAGTAATAACAAGGTTCCTATGTATAGTAGGTATTAGGAGATTAGCAACAATTGCCTTTCACCTAATGAATATCACACGTTCAACAAGGTTCCAACTTTTAACACCTCTAACAATAGGGTTATAGTCAATAATGTGTTCCCTATATACAATATGGTTTGACAAGTAGGTATCAACTTCCCTCTCACACCCAATAATACCAACATATCCCATAGATTCAAATGCCATTACCATAGCCACAATTCACTATCTAGGGTTATGTATATAATCCAAATTAGAAAGTGTCTCAATAGTAGTGTATTTCATATCCATAGTATAATATCAATACATGGATATGTATACTTGGTCATATCCCTAATTTAACCAATTTTCCACAATATGCCTACCCTGATCAAGGTAATCCACCTTTGATTATCCAACCTCAATAGCAACATGCCACTTCATTTAATTTCCTTGCCTAAGAGTTTCAAAAAATGAAGGATGTAATTCAAGCTATACATATTGGAAAACAATAAAGAAATTCAAACTAGATGAAATATGATCTTATCAATTCAACATGGAGTATCTACAAATACCATTTCCATCAGGTTATGATCCACCTAAATTTAACAAATATAAAGGCAAAGGTGACCCTAAATATCATGTGAAATATTTCTTTGTTGCTTTTCATCTAGTGGCCTATAGAGACATATACTTGTTTCTACTCTTTTCAAAGAGTCTATCTGGAGAAGCCATGGAATGGATTTTAAAATTACTAAAGAATTATTTACCTAACTTCAATGGTATTTTAGAGAATTTCATACAACATTTTTCATATAATCTCAAGGAAAAGATTATAGTTATGGATTTGAGCCAAGCTAAACATAAGAATAATGAAATCTTCTCTACATAATTATAATTTTGGAGAGCACTAGTGAGTTGGCTTACTCATAATCTATTAGATAAACATTTGACTACAATATTTAATAAGATCATATATAGTAAGATATAATACCATCTCAAGTTACAATGTGCTCATATGTTTGAAGAGGTTATAGAGAAATGAATACAAATTTAGAAAGCCCTTATTAACAAAGGGATAATCAAGCTATCTACTTCTAACTACATCCAAAATTAGCATTAAGACCAGTAAATCTAGAACCAAAACCCTAATCATAAGCCAATTCAAATACCAGCTTTAACACCACCTCAATCTAATATTAATGAGAGAAATAAACCCTTTAATAGTAATAAGAATGTTTTTTTTAATGGGGTTACTAAATCATGCCATGTTTAGATGGTAAAAACATTAATTATCCATTTACCTACACCTATTTAGAAACTACCTCCTTTATACATTCAACCAAGACCTCCACAAAACCAAAAACCATATAATCAAAACCAATTTCAAGCCCCTCCTCCAAGGAGAAGATCACCCATTACCAGATAATTCAATGACTTTAGTGAGTCTATTGAATTTGTGTTCCAAAGATTAGTTTATGTAAATATGATCATTTGGCCAATACCGAAGCCATTTCCTAATGGGATTCTCTTTCTTAATTGGTATATAGAACATGAATGTTGTGAGTACCATCTTGTCAAAGGACATTCCATACAATGGTGTATCCAACTTAGGAATTTGATTAAGAATATGCTAGAAAATAGAGAGATAGAAAGAGACACCCATGCCTACAACCAATTATAACTTGGGTATCTACCAGAATCCATTTCCCTAACATAATAATAACAATAACTAACAACATTACCAACAATAAAAATAATGGTAGAAAACTCCATCATAAAATCAATAATAATAACACCATCCATAATAAAAACATTAGAATGGTTGGAGATAATATTAAAATGACCAAACCAACTAAGAAGGCCATCATGTCCTTGATTATACCTATAACAATGTTTTAGGACACATTCTAGGTAGTCATGTTGCCACTATTACCATAAATCCCTGGCCAACTACTAATAAACGTAAACCTTTGTCCAATAATACCTATCATTTGAATAATTATTACCAAACTCCTTATGCCAATGATTCTTCTACAGATCATGTTAGTAGTCAGGCTCAACACTACCCTAAAATTATCATTCAAAACATCATTACCTACCCATCCAATTACCAAAGCCAAATACTAGATTGATATTATGTAATTGTGACTTAATGAGCTAAGTCATTATCAAAGGATTGCATCCAAAAACTATAAATGAGCCTATTCATCCTTCCATGACTATATAAATAAACCAACTAAAAATTCTGAGGGGAAGACCTATGATATTGTGGAATAACTAAAAAATATACTTGTGCACATATCCATCATGGATTTTATACATACATTGAGCATCCATAAAGACATCATGAATGAGTAATTGAACCAATCCCTCATGTTAGATGACATCACTCCAGACAAATTCCAATCCATGGTAGGACACTTGGCCCTTGGCCAACATCTTACCTTTAACCAAAGTGACATGTCATCTTTGGCCCCTTTGTATAATAACCTTTTGTACATTAAGGTTGGTAGAATGAACCATAAAGTTAAATATATCCTTGTAGATAATGGTTTGGGCCTCAACAGTGTATCTCTAAAGTTGGTCAAACATCTTGGATAAATAGCATCTAACTTGTATCTATATACCATCATTATCAAGGAATATGATAACAAAGAATAGGAATCTCAAGGTACTATTAGTTTACTAGTGTTTAATGGGACTTTGACCCATAACACCTTATGCCATATTTTGGACCTAGAACTATCTTAAAATCTATTATTTGGCCAATCCTAGATCCATGAAATCAAGGCTATGCCTTTTATATTGCATCAATGTATAAAATTTCCACATTCAGGAATGGAAGTGATTATACCAACTTATATTTATCCATATCAGTATTGTAAACATCTTGAGGCCAAATATAAAATCTGTAACTATCAATTTAGAATGAATATTAAGCCCAAATCAGGCATAGAAAGAGATAAAAAGGGAAAATCCATTAAATCAAGCCCAAAAGCTAATTACATTGACCTAAACAACTTAGCCTCTACCTCAACCATGCCTTTAATAGATATTTCTAGCCACTTTGATATAACTGACAAAGGTAGTAGAGAATATAGTACCCATAATGCATTCCATATTTCCAAAATGCTAAAAAATTCAAAAGCTTATGGGAGACCTAAGGCTAAAACTACTCATATAGAGTGGAAAATCTTAGTTAAATAAGCCCATTATTTTCAAAATAGCCTCTATCAAAGAATAAGACCCCTTGGAAAAATATGATTCATGGATTTACAATGATAAGTCAGCTTACTATTACCAAAGCACAAAGTATCATATTCCTAACCAGATTATGAATCACCTAGCTTATAAAGGTAAAGGCCTGGGGCTATATCAATAAGGCACAATCAAACCAATCTCAATGACCAAGTATAAGGGAACCCATGGTATTGGAATTAAACCACCTGTGGGTGATCTTATGTACCTTATTCCTATTCCAACACTAATGACTATTGAAGATAATGTCGATAAAAATATGAGGTCTGATTACAACATCTATGATGACCTTATTGCTACAAATTTGTTTAACCCCCATACCATTTTCACCTTTAAACCTATTTATCAACCTTTGTATCTAATCCTTTACCATTCATAATTGATAGACTAGGGCCAACAAGAGGCAATGATGCCATTAGACTAGTTTGAAAATGATGAGGCCATATGAGACTTTCTAGGATTGAGGAATCACATTCCTCTTGAAGACCATAAGTAGTGATTTTCTATTTTATTTAATAATGTTACCTATTTCAAATAGTGGGTGAACTTCCCTAGCCAAAAACAAAGATAAAATCAAACATTGAGGTTTGAAAGTGAAAACCTCTTTGAGGCACCTTTTAACCAAGGAAAAAGTAAAGAGAAAGGCAAGTATCTTGATAAAAATTAGTTTCTAACACCATCAGATAGAGATGTTCACCCCTCTTCTTATGAATCACATGAGACCTATAGTCCAAAGCCTATTTATGGATCATAGGTCAATACTAAGGAGAGGTAATATTTTTCATAGATTGTTCAAGAATGCCCTGAGGTATTTGTTTCATGGACATTACCAACATTAGGAGATTTTGATTCGTCCTCATTGGGATAATTAGATAAGCCAGTCTATTTGGAGTAATTTTCCATTACCAATTAGTATAACTCCTTGATGGCTATTTTATATGATGGTTCTATACTTCTTTTGGAGTACAATTTAGAGGTAAACATTGGGATTCCAAAGGACCCAAAGTGGATTAAACTAGGTGCATCCCTCACTGAGGATGAACATAAAGTTTGTACATCCCTTTTGTTGTAATTTGTTGACATATTTTCATGGGCCTATTTATACATGCTAGGTTTGGATCTCACCTTAGTTTTACACCATCTCATTATGCACCCTAATGAAAAGCATGTTAAATAAAAACTATGCAATATACATCTTCGTATTGATGTGCTAGTCAAGAAAGAGTTGGAAAAAAATTTAGATATAAAATTCATCAGGCCAATTGACTATTTAGAGTGGATTTCAAAACATTGTGCCAATGAGTAATAAATAAGAAGGTATTAAAATATTTATTAATTTTAGATATCAACAAATCATGCCTGAAAGATGACTTTCCTTTGCCTAATATTGACATGATAGTTGATTCAACGGCTAGGTATGAAATGATTTCTATAATGGATGGAGTTTCAAGTTATAACTAGATCATAATAGCACCATAAGACTAGCACAAGATAGAATTAACCACTCTATGGGGAATGTTTTGTTATTAGGTGATGTCATTTGGACTTAAGAATGCTAGGGCCACTTATTAAAGATCCATGATTGTGATCTTCCATGACATGATGCACGACATCATTGAGGTTTTTATCAAAGACATTATATGTGAATCAAATTCCCATGTCGATCATCCAATCATACTATGAATAATCTTTGAGATGCTTCATGAGTACAATGTCAGCCTTAATCTGAAGAAATGTGTATTTGGCATATCTTCTAGAAAGATGTTAGGATTCATTATCTTTCACATGGGCATTAAAGTCAACCCATCCAAAGTTTGTGTAATTACAAAAATAATTCTTCCATCTACCAATAAATTCCATTTTTTAACACACTTAATAAAGAAGGATGTGACATTATTCTATAATAAAGAGTGTTAAAAATCATTTAATCAATTTAAATAATATATTGCCAACCCACCTATTTTAATACCACCCATGCCATACAAGCCATTGCTTCTTTACATGTCGGTAACCAAGAATGCCCTGGGGCACTTTTGGCACAACACAATGAATATGGAAAGGAGCATGCTATGTAATATATGATCCAAACATTGGTCGTTTATGAGCATAATTATACACTAATTTAAAAGGCCTATTTAGCAATGGTATTCATAGCCTAAAATTTGTGTCGTTATATGTTGAACAACAAGACCATTTTTATTTCCAAAGTACATCCACTAAAGTATCTACTTTCCAAATCAGTTTTATAGGGTCACATGGAAAAATGGATCATGATATTGAATGAGTTTGAAATTAAATATGTTAATCAAGAGGCCATTAAGGGGAAAGTACTTACATATCAGCTTGCATAAGTTCCTCTTCAAGATACTCAGCCTCTTACATTTAGATTTATAGATGAGGCCATTATGACCATTGAAGAAGTAGAAGCACCTCCAAAGACCAAATAGCGAAAGATGTATTTTGATGGATCATTCACAGCTCATGGATTAGGTACCATAATATTATTTGTTATGCCATATGGGGATCTCATTCCCAAGTCATTTTATATTGGATTTCCCTATACTAAAAACATGTTCAAGTATGAATAACTCATTATCGGGATTCATCAAGCATTATATTGGAACATTTAACATTTACTGGTGCATGGTTATTCTTAATTAATCATTAATCAAGTCATGGATAAGTACCAAACCAAGGATGAGAAGTTGGCACCCTATAAAAATATGGTCAAGACACTCGAGAAGTATATTTTCAACATCCAATTTGAAATAATAACTCAGGAAAATAACATAATGGTTGATGCTATGGCCATTATTAGATCTATGATCTAGATCACAAACAAGGAAATGGATTATCAATTTCTTATTGAACATCTCTTAGCACCATCACATGAACAATCAGTGATCAAGATGGTTTGTGACATTATTAGTCCCACATCTCCCTATTACTGAGATATATGCCTATATTTAAGATCAAACTATGATTATTAATTTATCATGTAAAAAACAAAAATTCTTTGCCCATAAAGCCTATCTTTATACCCTACTCACTCCAACCTTGTATTGCAGAAGCTATGATGAAACTCTAATTCATTATTTACCTTCAGTAAAATATGAACTAGGTTTAGGTAATTTTATGAAGGAGTGTGTGGATCCCAAAACAATAGGGAAATCTTATCCAAAAATTTACTGCATACTAGTTATTACTAGCCAATTATGGACTAGACATAACTACATATGTGAAAATGTTTGTCAAATGTTAGAAGATGCCAATCTGATTCATGTTCTAGTTAAGACACTCAAACCATTAACAACACCATGGTTTTTATCAACTTGAGGACTCAACCTTGTAGGTAATATTAATCCTACATCATTCAATGTCCATTAACATGTCCTAATTACTATCAATTATTTCACTAAATGGGTGGAATCCATTCTTCCCACTTACATAAACGATAAGCAAATATCCAAGTTCATATTCAACCATCTCATCTATCATTATGGCATCCCCTCTAACATTATATCTAATAATTTTATATCATTAAAAAAAATATGTGAAAGCATTTTCTACCTAATACCACATTAAACAACTTTTATTTACTACCTACTACACGTAAGATAATGACCAAGCTGAGGCTTCTAATAAAACCATTATCAATATTTTGAAGAAGATTGTCAATGATGTTGGTTATAATTGTCACTTGCATTTATTTAATGCCCTTTAGGCATACCATACCACATTTTTTACTCCAAAAAGAGCTACATCATATTCACTTGTTTATGGAACTAAGTCCTTTTTTCTTGTCGATATCAAGTTACCTTTTCTTCAAATTTTGTTGTAACACATCATAAATGATTAAGACTACCGAAAGATGTAGACTTACTTGATGAAAAATTATTATCCACCCTAAATAATCTTTAGTCTTATCATAATAGACTAAAAGTACAATACAATAGGTGCATTAAAAGTCATTAATCTGATCTTGGTGACTGGGTGTTAAAGGAGAATCAAAATAATGTAACTTATAAATAAAGAAACAAGGAAAGTTCCAACCAAACTAGTTAGGGGCCTAGATGGTTATTAATAACTAAAGTTTTGGAGAATACAAGATTGCTAAACCAAAAAGAGATGAACTTGATGAACCAATGAACATAATATACCTTAAATGTTTTTATGCTTGATGTACTTAAATTATTGTCTTCAAGGATCATTTAAGTTATACCACATTATACCCATTCTTTGTATTATACCTTTTTACCATTCTACCATGCCATTAAAACTTTGCTAGCTAGTTATTTTTACCTAAACCCACCTTTCATGTTTGGCCTTTATTTTGATTCATTTTTACTTCAAGCACATTTAGTGGTTGATGATAGATTATGTTCCAATAGTTGTTTTAGAATTACATGTTTAAATGGAAGTATATGAAAGTAGTATGATAGTGGTCTTGGAAATTACATCCTTAATTTGTTGTTATTTTCCCACCTCATGCTACTAGTTATAATAATATATGGGAAAATTAGTACCACTGACCCTTTGTTTTTATTTCATACTTATAACTACCTATGTTTAAATTAGGAGCAACACCTTTACCTGCATTCTCACATCACCTTGCCATTACTATTTTTATTACCTTATCATGTTACTTATACCTAAAATTTGTGGTACTTAGTTAGATGACTTTTGTGTAGGTAGAAATACAGTGACTTGAGGTCCTACAGAACTATGTAGGTAGCACTTAATTCATTTTAATGTTAACTCAATCACCTTTTCACCACACTCTCACCATTTTATGAGAAATTTAAGTTCGAATGCTCTCACCATTTTGTAAGCATGTTTCTATTTGAACACTCTCATCATTTTGTGAGTTGGACCATTCTCTATCTTGTAATTATTAATTGAGTTTATATGCCTATAAAATTCCAAAAACATTTAAAATTTTGAAAACCCCTAAAAATTCATTAAAAACCCTAAGAAAATATTTAAAATCATAAAACCATGAAAATTGGTTTAGAATTTTCATGCGAAATATAAAGCTGCCAAAAAAATTTAGGATGGATCATCTTATCTATTCAATTTAATTTATATACCACCTTAGTCTTTTTCCTCCCATTGTCCTAAGGTCCACATAGACTATGTAGGTGTCACTTAGATACATGGGGTATCTCAAGTTAGCTCAATTAGACTATCCTTTCTTTTTTGACCACTTCTTTACCATAAGGATCTTGGGACCCATAACTATTTCACAAGTAATCACTTATCATTTAGTTTTCCCATATTTATTGGCCTTATTATTACACTCTCATCATTTTTTAGTTAATGTTATGAGAATTATACATCTGAACTTGATGCACTAATGACCACTTAGCTTTTTTTATGCTCTTGCCATTTTGTGAGCAATTTCCATTTGAATGCCCTCATCATTTTATGAGAAACCATTGCCTAGACTCTAATTTTTTTACAAGTTCATTCTCATTCCAAGTCTTAGATGTAGTAGACACTATGAATTACCAATTTAGTTCATTTTTGAATACTCATCTCTTGACTTCTAGTGTGCTTTTAGCCTAAACCATACTATCATTCTTGCATGATTTATTTGGGTTGACATTTTCATGAGTGTGAATGTCATCCCCCTCATTTATTATGCACTCACCATTTTGTGAGACCATTCCTATTTTCCTCTACAAGTCAATCATGTTTTATTATCATTCATTTTCTTATAACCCATATCCTGGGAGAACTAAATTTGGCCTAAATTTCACATTGTATCTTGTGTCCAATGAACTATGTAGGTAACATCCACTTGCCTAGTGCATCTAGAGTTAGCTCAGCTACCCCTTCCTTTTCTTATATTCCCCATTTTTTTAATTTTCTTTCATTATATCCTATAACGAATGGGTAATGTTTGTCATCTTATTTGTGTTATTGTTCCTTATAGCCTAGGGGAAACCATTAGTCTATTATTCTTGTTTTATTTTACCTATGTCATTACTACCTAAATTAGTGGTCACCCTATCACCAAGAGTGACACCGCTATTACACATGCACAAATAATTTATTTTCTATGTGTACTAACATTATGATTAACCATTGTTTGTGTATTGTTGTTTGTTTAGCTTACTTTGTTTGTTTTTGTGCATTTGGAATAGCTTATTTACTGTAATTTTCTTTGCTTTGGATTGTTTAGTTGTTTTAATTATTTTGTTTTCTTTGTTTATTTCTTTTTTTGTTAGTTTTTTTATTTTATATATCTTTGTTTGTTCTATTTGTTTTGTCTTGTTTATATTATTTGTTAATGTATAGTTTGTGTTATTTTTATTTGTTTATTAGTGTTTGTTGTTTATTTGTTTGGTTATTTTTGTCTATTTGTCATCTTATTGTTTATTTATAGCCTTGTCTATTGTTTTATTTATCTAGTTTATTTATTTTCTTGGTTTTGTTTGTTTACTTGTTTGTGTTTGTCAGTTTGTACAACTTGTTTGTGTTTGCATAGTTTGTTTGTGTTTGTTAGCTTGTTTTGTTTGATTATATCATTTGTTTGTAGTTTTGTTTTTGTTATTTGTGTTTTTTATTTTTATTTCTATTTTTTTGTTTGTATAGCCTTATTTTTTTTGTTTTGTTGTTTGTTTGTTCTTATCTATTTCTTTTTGTCTGTTTCCTTTTTGTTTGTTTCTTTTGTTTTTATTTTACCTTTTTATGATTTTTATTTTTTTGGTTGCCATAATATTATCACAATTTGTTTGCACTTAAGTATTGATTATCCATATCATGTACTTAGGTTGTGAGTATTTGTATTTACTCTTACACTTGGTTTATTTGTTATATTTACATATGGAATTTGATTGTTCATATCTTATTCCTATGTTGTTTATATTTACATTTAAATTAAGTTTACCATGCTTAGGGTATATATTTCCATTTTAGTTGTTCATAAATATAATTCATAATATCACAATTTATAGCAAAAATGTGCACATAAAGTCTATCATAGCAATGCAATTGCAGTACTTCTTCGATATATCAAAACTAGCCAAATACACAAACACATGCCTAAATCTATGAGTAATAAACAAAATAAAAAATATGATTTATTAGGTGTTTTTACAGATGTACATCTCTAAATAATCATACATATGATTCATTCAATTTAATTAGATGAACAACCAACAAAGTAATGTCTCATAAACATAGCATAAACAATAAATGAACATATCATACATGAGAATAAACATCAATAATGTTAAACATCTATAATGATAATCAATGCTAATAAATGTTAAACATGAGATAAACAAATATAATAAGCATGGCATCATATATGTATCACAGGAATATCATAGACTTTTATATTAGCCTCAAAGGACCTAAAATTGAATGTCAATGTATCTTAAATGTCATATATATAGTGGATATGTACATATTATAATGGTGTCTCAAAATACATTAGTATGCCAATATAATGAGTACAATGTCATGTACCACAAGTGTGCCAAAATGCCAAAAATTCCAAGGTCCTTGTGTTCAACTCTAAAACTATGTATCTATGGAACTTGTAGCTAAAAGAGACCCTAGTAACCTTGATGGTCTTGGTGGTCTTGGTCATGGCTGATGAACAGACTGACCTAAATAACTTTATCACATGAGTCCTAGTTTGAGACCAACTAGATCCACTCATTATTCTATGTGCATCCCAATCTTAAATGTAATAATATGTTGATCCCTAGGCATAATAAACTCATAGGCTCACATGTAATATGATGTCTCATCCTTGGCTTGAAGGTACTCCTCAACCATCTAAAATAACCTTACAGGTGTAACTAATCCAAGAGTCACATCTCTCTCTTATCTCAACCTATCAATAGTGGCTAGTGCCTAATCTCACTCACTAATAGCCGAATCCCTCTCTATCATGAGATATCCCTGAACCTACACCAACCTATCTATCTTATCCTTCATCTAAAATATATTCAATTGAATAAGTGTTATATCATCATCTTTAATATCTAAGGTGATCTACAAATTAGTCACCTACCATTTTAAACATGCAACCTCTCTCACCTAGGCAATGATCTCCTACTCTATCATACCAGTATCTTAGCCCATTGTAGTTATGTCATAAGGCCCTATCTGGCCTAGATATACCTATGTGCTTGAATTCCCTACTTGGCTTAAACCAACCTATGCCATTATAAAAATTATCATGCTAATGTATAGCACAATAAAATCTAGACCTCAATCTCCATCTCCATCTCCCCCATCATCTCCTTCATCAAAGTTTCCATCATCGTCATCATCCCCATCCTCACCATCAATATCCTTCCAAGTGTTGCTATTTCTACTCAATGTCTCTGCCTCCATCTCCTTGATATCCATAGAAACTATCCCCCTCTTGATACTAGAACTATAAACCTTAGAGGGCATACCTGCACCTACCAATGTATATAAGTTGAAGTGACCCTCACATATATATATCTCCTCCTATTTAATCTCAAGCAACTCATGATACACTGATATAGATAGTTATAGCCTCATTTCTTAAGATCATAAGATTATCTCGAATGATCTCCCATGTAACATAGGCAAACCATATCAAACCCTTAGGTACATCTTGTGTGAATCTAAACTACTAAAGCACCTAATCAAGATGATTCTCCTCTATAATATGATAATATCTCTTAATTATAAATCATCTAGTGGTCATAACATCCATGTACCATCTATACTTGAAACACTATAATTGGTATGTGAGGTACAACCCCCAAATGAAAAATTATGGTGTCAAATCATCAAACATATGATGATAGAATGGCATACGCCCTTGTGAGCATGCCTACCTACTCCTTTATGAGCCTGATCATATGTTATTAGGTCCTTTAGATGTCAGAATTTGTGCATCCCTATTGTTCATTCAATCAAGATGTGATCTTAGCCTTAGATCATCAGAAGAGTGCAAACCTTGATACTCCATCTAGCATAGTATGTTATCATATGAAGATCTTTGTGGAACTATTCCAAGATAGTTGTCCCCAAGGAAAAACATGTAGAATCCTCAAACATTGTTCTCACTATGCCTCTAAGTCCCATATAGAAATATTGGCCACTCTTATTGGGCAACAAGATGTTGTTGACAATGGCCATGAGGATAATAACCTCCCTATCAATGAGAGATGGTGGTGATGGATCCCTCACTATAAAATAATTTGGATGAATGTTTGTATAAGTCTTAATGAGGTCTATATTAACCTTCCCCTGAAACATGGGGATACCCTAATAACTACATAAGTCATCAAGAGCCACCTATTATTGTGCCAATGGTGTCTAGAATAGTCATCATCCACACATTAGTAACTTAATGATACACTAGGTATCCTCAATTTTTATAGTATCCTCACTATTAAATAGGTAAAATTTCAAAGTCTCACTAGTAGACAGGTAAACTTTCAAATTCTCATTGTTCCAACACTAGCTAGTGCACTCAAATATGCCCAATCTACCTAGATGACTAACATATGTGTCATGAATATATATCATTTGAAATAAGCCAACCATGTCCTCAATCTATATCTACAAGGTTTTTAGATAGTGTGACTGTCACTCTTGGTATATAAGGATATCCAATCACTCTTGTAACCAGGAAAAGTTAGTGTCAGCCTAACTATATACAACTACTTGAGTCTAAGCCTAGCCTATTAATCCTAACGGACCCTCTCCAATAGGTTGGGCCCTTTTTGAGCCCCAAATTTAGTTATTTTTTTCACTTCTAGGGTAAATCTATTATTTATTGATGGTGAATCTACCATTTAGATGATATTTCACATTTTTTGGTGATATCACCATTTTTGTTTTCATGAAAATAGAAACTTTACCTAAAAATGAGTGAAATCTCTATTTTGGTGATTTCCACCCATTTTTTGCATTATTCTCATTTATAGGAATGGTGAATTCACATGAATTCACCATTTTATTTGGCAAAGGCATCATTTCCCTTTGGAAATCCATCATTTTCCTTAAAATACAAATGGTGACTTTACCATTTTTTGACCTAAAACATGCAATAAATGCTAAAAATTTGAAATTAATGACAAATTTGAAGCTACTTATTAATGGCCCACCATGTGGTGGCTGCATGTACTCCCTTATTTTCTCTAAAACATGACATTGAGGTCTTGTATAGGCCATTTTTTATAGCTCAATACTCAAGAAACTAGAGCTCAAAATCTCAATATGTTAGAGTGAAAATGAATTATTTTTCTCCCCCACTGTGAATATATATCCAAAATTTTAAAATTTTACCCCCCTAAGGGCCTATATTTCATTCCACACACTCCAATAATGTATTTTTCACATGCATGGTCTATTTTGTATGTCATTCGATCTTACATGCCTTATTTTTTAGTCATATTACAATCAAACTATCTTTTTAAGCCTCCCTTAAGACCTATTTAAGAACATGATTTTTAAACCTATATCCCATGTTTATTTGAACATGCATCTTTGAACTTAAATTTAGGCTATAAACATGTTGCTATTCTTTGCCAGCTCATCATAAAAAATTTAAAAAAAAAATTGCATGAGCTACCCTTTTTAATTTTCCCCATTATGACAAATTCTTTTTTTGGTCGATCAACGATGTATTCTACCTTTTGGGGGAAAATAATTTTAAATCATGTAATTTAAATGTGAAAATTATTATTTTTCCCACTCTACCCACCCTAATGGGGCAAATTCTTGTGTCACTATTTATAACCACCTATGGGCAAATCATTGACCTACATTCTATTCCTGATTATAACCACCTTTAGGCAAATTAGTGTTTCACATTTTGTTACTGATTATAACTACCTTTGGAAAAATTAGTATTCATTCCCACCACCCTATAAAATTAAACATCTTTGACACTACTTATAACTACCTTTGGACAAACCAATGCCACACCTTTCGTTACTGATAATAACCACCTTTAGGCAAATTGGTGACTCAGCCACCATTATTATTTATAATTGCCTTTGGGAAATTTAGTAAGGCCACCCTTGTTACCACTATATTGTGTCATTTTCTTCATTTTGATGGAATGTTCAAGGACTCTATTTTATCACTTGCTCATTCAAGGGGGCATCAAGGGCTTATTGACCTCCCTTTGGGGCATGAACTATTCCAATTCATGACTTTTGCATTCTTTGAAAATATGTTACTATTTTTATGTTTATAATGCCTTATCAAACAAAGGCAAAATTTAGACACTCAATTTTGGCCATTTTCATACCTAAATCGAGATTAAACTCAATGTCTAGCACACAACATAATTTAAGCTTATAAATCACCTAAATTTCCCAAATTCATTCACATAAGGGATTTTGTTGCCTAGAAACTTGATGAGGCTAATTTATTTGGTGTATTACTTCAAATGCACCAATAACCTAGTTCAGTTTGAACCCTAGTCAAATTATGACCTAGTAATTTGACACTTTTGGCCTATCAAATTATTAATTCATAACATTTAAAATAATTTCCAAAACCCAAAAATCACTAAGTAAGATTAATTACATTGAAAATATTAACTTGCCTAAACAAAAATTTTAAATTAAATTAGTGAATTTCATTTATCAAAAAAAGGATTTTTTAGCTAAATATGAAGTCAAATGTCAAAGGAGCTAATAAAGTGATTTATTATTTCCTAAATATTCCTAAATTATGAGTCACAACCTCACAAATATCTAAAGTGAGTTGTCATACCTTATAAATATCTAAAACTGAGGTGTCAATATTTCATGAGTGCTTTGACCTAACCCAGGGTTAGCCTAACTCAATTAGGTTATTTTAGACTCAACCAAAGTTATAATTTAACCTAACCTCCACACGGTTATAGTTAGTTCTTATATCTATAAATACAAGTTCCCACACCATATGCCAACAAGATTTTTATGTAATGTTATTATACAATAATTCTTTCATAAATCCATTGAGAGTAGTGTTATAATGCCATTTTATGCCAAGATTCACACCAAGCCATAAATTACCATTTGATAAGTGTTTCCACCATGAAGAAGCATTTCTAGAAGACTCTAATCATCATAGACTGAGTACAAACATCCTTATGCTAAAAAGTATCAAATTTGACAAAGGAGTTAAATTAATTTTGACTTTATATATAGATATATATATATATATATATATATATGTATGTATGTATGTATGTATGTATGTATGTATGTATGTATGTATGTATTGTGATCTTGTTTACTATGTTATTCTCTCCTTAGTTCTTAGGTAAGATTTTTTAGTCCTAGTGTATTGTTATGCTTGATTTTTATCATTTGGACTAACAAGGGACTAATCTACATTTTGTGTACTCTTCTAACTTGTAAGATATAGATGGTATATATTATCAAATCACTTGACACCCTTATCTCTACAAGATTATGAAGTGAGGGGGTAGGCCTCAATACTAAGCCAATACCATCACCAATATAGACCCCTTTCAGCCTAAAATACCTGAAACTATCCATAGATTTCTTTCTAGTTCCTTCTTATAGCCAACCCCCAATCACATTAATTTAAAAATAATTATAACTTAAAAATATTTAAGAATGACCAATTAGTTATCATTTACATTCAAGTTTTTATTGCTTGTTTTTTTATCATTATATTTTTTAATGCAAAACTTACACTAGCTAGCATTAGTGCAAGGTTTGTGTTATGTGCTACAATTAGATCAAACACATTGATCTAATTGCTTGTGTGCTTAATTATATTTTATTAGTTATTATCTTGTAAAAAAATTCCCTATTTTTAGAACACTATCATCTATGTCAATACAATCTCTTATAGACTATTAATCTTGCTTACATTCAATACATAGTTGCCCTATATGACTATGTATCTTTTCAACATGTTTAGTTTATCCCTTTGATGTACATAGTCAACCTATCTGACTATATGCCTTTTTCATCTATTTATTTTCTCCATTTATAATACATACTCAATCCATAAGACTATGTATCTTTCTAACCTATTTCAATTTTACCATCTGAAAAACACAATTGAGTAACTTGGCAATCTTTTGCATCTTATTGTGTGGACCTTTTCTATACTCTATCAACCCAATCAACTTTGTACCTATTGGTTGATATGTTTCTATGTTTGGTCAACTTTATCCCTATTTTTTATTCCTTGTCCTCATTTCATATTCTACCTTCAAGCGTCATGAAATCCCTGATCATAATATTTTTAGACAACTTGAATCCATTGAAACACTATATGGGATTTTTTTCCTTCCTAACTTTGTTACCCAAGAGAATATTCACCCTTGGAGTACCTTTTCTTCTCCCTCATAATTTGATTACAATATGGCTCAAATCAATCCAATAGATGAGATTGGTGGATCATACCTATTCCATACTCATCAAGATAATTCTCACCTTCAAACATCTTACCATATTATGGGGGTAATCGACAAAATCCTAAAAAATAACCCCACAAGATACCTTTTCAACACCAACAACCCACCTCCTAATAATCTACCACCTAGTAACCTTCCCCCTAATACCCATTTGGGGAATCCTCCTACCAACACCAACCCACCAATTTATATAACTCATATTTTTGAATAGATAGTGAAAAAAATGAACATCATGCAAACATCTAATACCTCTCAAATGATGCAACTACAAAATTATTTGATAAAACATGGCTAATCAACCTCCCATTCTAATTCCCCAAAATAATCAAAATTTTATTCCTCTACCTCTTAAATATGTTATAATAAATGATATTCCCCAACCTATCATGTGTAATAAGATGCTTCAACACATTTAAAACAAACCTTTGGCCCCTTTCATTATATCTATTAATATTGGTAATATATCTCCAACTATTAAATATGATGGGACTAAAGACCCTACATCTTTTCTCAAGGCATTTAGTAATATTTATAAAGAGTGTATCCAAACTAATACATTTTCCACTACTAAACTCTTAGTTAAAACCTTCATCAGTGATGTATTAGAATGGCATAACCAACTTTCCCAACATTCTATATGGAAACTTGAGGATTTATTCAATCCTTTAGTTAAATAATTCTAGCATAATGATCTTCCTAAAAATTGTCTTGGTCATTTCATCAATGTTAAGTAATCCCCTATCGAATCAGTGCATGATTTTATCAAATAATGGAAATCTTTGGCTCATAAAGTTGATCACAACATGATTGATGACAACTTGTTTAAAATTTTCATAATGGCCTTAACACCTTCACTCCAATACAAGGTTCAAACTTTTGCTCTCCAAACTTTAAATGATGCTCTTGACCAAGCTAAGTGCCAATAATTTATCATGAAATAGTTTGAACCTAACAATAAAACCATCAAGTTATCTTTCTAACATTCAACCAATGCAATCACTGGAAATCCTCCTCAACCAAAACCAAGAGTAACCAAAATAGAAAATCTTCAACTTTACCATACGCTAATAACCATGAAACAAATGAAATAACTTTTATCACCTTCAAAACCATTCACATATCATAATAATCCCCCTAAATGGTATGATTCTAACCAATTATGTTGGTTTCATGTTGATATATGTCATTACCATGAAACGTGTCATGGACTTACAAAATTTGGAGTTTCTTTTATGCTAGGAGCTTCATTAAATCATGATGCCATGATGAAAATCCATCATCATGGTTATGTTAATGTTTCCCAAAAGAAACAAGACTCCAAATTATCTTCCTCTAACAATCCAAAAACTTTCTCTACATCTAACCCTCAATAATCAAACAAAGATATTTTTGTGATTAACATTGATTATGATCAATACTATACCAATTCATAATACGTGAATGTAGCTATATTCAATTATCGATGCAAACCTACCTATAAATATCCCATCACCAAACCAAAAAAAACATCTTTAAAAAAGAAAATTCCTAAATATACTACAACCAATAATTTACCTTTGAAAACCAATGAGGAACCACTTCATCAATCCAAACCTCCAACTACTTCTCTTCCCACTAAACATATTTTACCTTCCCAGCCTCATTTTGGTTCTTCCTCTTCTAAAACTCATTAAAACTTATTAGAGTAACTTAACTCTATGCCTTACAAAATTAATCTCATGGAGTTAGTTTTCACTTATTCTTATCATCATAAATTCCTAATGCAAAAACTCCATAAAATTGAATAACCATCTTCCTTAGATGAGGAACAACCTTCTCACGAGCCTCAACCAATAAAATTTCATACCATTGAAACTATGACTTTCTTTAAAACCTTTCATAGAGTTCCTTAAAGAAGACATGATCAATGATGAAATTCTCTTTTGATGTGAATATCCACCTTTCTTTATTTAAATATCCATTAATACCACTCTTATTCATAAAATTATTAGTAGATGAAGGTTTGGGAATTAATATGACATCTTTTTACCTCATTCAACACCTCAAGTATAATAAAATATAATCTCAATAAAACTTTTTTAACATGTCATGGATTCAACAATAAAAATCAAAATCCATTTGGTTATATTTTTCTCCCTCTTACTATTGGACTGAAAACTATACATACTAAGCTTATGTTTCTAGATTTACCATTATCCTATAATATACTCCTAAGACACCCATAGACTCATTTCATTAGGGTTATTACATATTTCAATATCTAATGTATAAATTTTATCCATAATGGAAAATAATTTAAACATGAGGTTGATCTTAACCCATGGGTTATTCAGTGTCCCAATCCTAAATATCAGTATCGAATTCCCACTATTCTAAAAATTAATAGTGGACATGTACCCAAATTCATCAATATGAATCTAGACTTACAGGTCACCCTTGTTGATTCTAACTATGATGATCCAAATTATTTTTCAAACACATGAAATACTACCAATTTACCTCCTTACATTTTGGAGTGGCTTCCTCCTTCCTTGTTACCTCATTATCATACCATCCCTCTTATCGTTGAGATCACTGATTTCTCTCCTCTATGTAATACACATGAAGCATCTTATATAGAAGATGATTTTATTTGTAATGATTATGTAGTTTCCAATTTATTTTAATACCATTTCACCATGTCACCTCATAAATTTAGCGATCTAGGCATATCACCTTTGGAAGTTCCTTTATAGACACAAGCATGTACTATCTCTCCCACCTATGATGATAACTACATTATGGCCCAAGCTCAATCAAGAGACTTGGATGTTCAGCATTATAATCAAACCTTAGCTAAAATACATGATTTTAAACATGATGTTCATATTATTTCCATAGATATTAAATTATAACCTAAAGGTCATGTACCCCCAGTTAATTCTCCACTTCTTGATATTCTTTGGGTTATTAAACAAATCTTACCTCTCTCAACTTTAGACATTTTTAACCTTCTATACCTCCAACCCAACCTATTACTCTACCATATCCTCTCCATGTCAATTATTTCAAATATACACCTATTATTAATCCTACACTTTGGTCCTAGCATATGTACTACCATTGAGGCAACATCGTTATTGCTAGTATATAGTTTGAGTATATCTTACCATTATAAGTTGAGATTCTCTCCTTATATATATCTCTTCATGGTATCATTACCAATTAGTAATTATTTGAATCTCACCTTCATGCCTTCTATCTTATTCATTAACACCATCTAGCTTCTCTACAATATAATCTCAAATACAAGGCTCGTATTACCAAACAACATAATAAAAAGGTTAAAGTATATTCTTTCAATGTTTGTGATCTAGTCCTTAAATTAGACTATACCCATGATAAATAAGTAAAATACACCCAAAAATGATTGGGGCCTTGTTTATTAAAATATATTCTTAGTCCTAGCACCTATTGCCTATAAACTAATGAAGGCCATGTTTTCAAAGAGCCCACCAATGCATAATTTTTGAAGAAATAATTTTCTTAGATATTTCTCTTCTTATCATATTTATATATTCTATACTACTAAAAAAATAAATATTTATACATATTTGTCACCCTCTGCACTAGTTTCTTCTTACACAAACCTGAGTTACTTCTTTTTGGTCCTTTGGTTTCTTTTTTTCATGAGTTACATTGTAATATCATGGATAGGACTTAGTCTTCCTCATGAGCTCCTTTAACTTTTATTGACTTGTTATTTTCCAATGATTTTTTAGCCATATTGGGTTTCTCTTTTGTTATTTGTAGTTTAAAACCATGGATAGGACCAAGTCTCCCTCACAAATACTATTTCTACTATTTTTATTTTCACATGCTTTATTCACTCTCTTGATGTGAATTACAATGTAGTACCATGGATAGGACCATGCCATCCTAAAAAATACCATTTTTGCCTTTATTACACCATATTAAATTTATCTTTTATGAGTTTCAATGTAATACCATGGATAGGACCAGGCTCTCCTCATAAAATTACCATTTTATTTTAAAACACCTTTTGTTCTACCAAGTATTGATTTTTTATAATGTTAAGAAATGGTTACAAGTTTTTTATACCATATTCTTAGCTTTGGTTTTTATTTCTTTTGTAGATACATCTAACACAAAAAACTATGTTAGTATTTTTCCCTACACTTACAATATTTTTATGATAAGGAATCATACTTACCTATTAGTGTATCCTCTTTTCACCTTTATCACATTTTTATGATTTGAAGTAATTCAGATTATTTCATGTTTATTTCCCCCTGATTTCCTTCCCTTTCATTCCACTTTGGATAAAATAAGGTTGAAATTAAGATAACATTTTTATTTCACATTAATAAATAAGACCCTTAGACACCATGTTTTATAAGTTCTCTTTCTTAGCAACCAAGTCTAAATTTTTCAAATGATAGTTATTTTTAACACCCATGTTTGGTTCTCCAAATCCATATAGAGGAGGAATAGAAAAATCCATCAAAATTTAAAATCCAAATCATTTTTTAAAAAAAATACAATGATCAAAAGGCAACATACAAATTTAAAATTCGAAATCACAACTAAATACATGATTCATAGCACATCTATTATCTCCAACCAAAGTTTAAACTCCATAGTTAGCCTCATGATATATCTTAGGTCCATTAGGTGTGGTACACCAATAGATTTGGCTAGGAGAATTTAAAATAATATAAGTACTACCTACTTTTTCATGTAAGTACCCAATCTTCATAGTAGACTGATTGTTCTGTAAGGGGTATTGAGGAATGAGAAACATGTTATGGTAAGGTAGGTCCATTTTATTTTTCATGAATTTATCCTTCATGGGATTATATTCATACTTCATTGGTGACCCAAGATATGTGTGGTTCAGAGAAGTTATTCAATCCTTAATGTTGAAATTCCTCCTATTTTGATAAACCTAATTTAAGTGTCTTAACTTTGATAAAAAGTTTCTCTACATTTCTTTTTCCTTCATTTCCCCCACCACCCATTTCATTCCCCCCTTGACAAGCAATTTTTATTCTAAATTTGTTTTCCCACTTCTATATTCCTTCTTCTTCACATATTAAAAACATGATAGCTCTACTTTGTTTCGATTTTATCTATATTTAAAACAAAATAATATGCTTGAGTGACTATGGATTACTTTATTTATTCCATTGCTTTACATTTATATAATTGCCTTGGTGTATTTGAAAATTTTCCATTGTTGTACTCCTTTTTTTTAGAAAATTACATTTGTTTCTATATTTTTATTAAACTTCCTTTTTTGGATAATTACATTTATTTATTTTTCAATACTTTTTCTATTGTTGAGTGAGGTTGGATTGTTAATTCACACTAACCAATGTTGTTTTCAATTTTATTTAATTTTTCCATTGATGGTTGAGTAAGGATTGTCATTGCTCAATCATAAATGTTGTTTTATCATTGTTTTCCCATCTTTGTTTAAGTAAGGATTGTTACTACTTTCAAATTGATGTTTGATTACCATTTTTACTCATATCCATAGTTTGAATTCATTTATTTGCTTTTATTCCTCAAGGTTTACTTATTTGAGTTATTTGGTCATTTAGTAGACTTGGATTTTAGGTTTCCTAATTTACTCTAAATTTGACTTGTTCATTTGGTCCTAACTTAGGATTTATCACCCTAACTTACCGAATTTCCAAGTATGTCTCACCTACACCATTTTAGTTATTTTGGCTATCCTACATTTACTTATGTTTTTCTCTTTACTTTTGTATCCTTGGGTTTGTCCAAAGTAGTCTCTATGCCTCCATGATCAAAACCACAAACACAATAGACACCCATTCATTGATAAAAGCAAGTCATGGTATGCATACATTACTTTTTTAGTTATTTCCATTTTATTAATTTACTTTCACTTGTTTTATGCTTTAAAACACTATAATTTATTTAGCTTTATAATTATGTGTTGTTATGTTATTTTTATAAAAGCACCATCTCATGTTATACCTAAGTGAAATTTGATTAGAATCAATTTGGGGATATGTATACACATAATATTTTCAAACTTTATCAATTATTAATGCTTTTTCTCTTGTAGGAACCCATCAAGTCTCAATCTATCTGAGTGTATGCCTTAAAGGGTACACTAGGAAAGGGGTGGGAAAAATATTGGTGCTTTTCAATATTGTTGTCCCCTATATAACCACTTGTTATCTACACAACCATATCCTATAAACCTCCCTAAATTTTTCATCCTCTCTTACACACTCCTCTAAGAAATCCACTACCTTACTTAGCCCTTACCTATGTCAAAAACCTTTTTTGACATTTACCAAACAATGTCACTCTAGGCCTACCCCATATTCCAATTAAAATTTGCATGTTAGGGTCTAGGTCGACCTTGGCTGACCTAGACTATGACCTAACTTATCATTATTAATTAGTGATATAAGGTCAAATCAGGCTGACCCTATCAGCTAAACTTTTAGAAAGGTTTAGGGTTAGATTCATATATATATATACACACACACACACACACACATACACACACATATTCATTTTTCCATTTCTTAGAGAGACAAGAGTTAATTATTCATTTTTGTTTCTTTAAAATTTTCTCTTTGACTATTCTAGTTGAGTTATTATTTAGGGTTTATACTTAGAGAAGAATCTTTTCTTTTGGAAAAGTCTTAGATGTTTAGTTGTATCTTAGTGATCCTTACAAACCATAACAACCTCTTGAAAATAACCTTTATCCAAGGGAGAGATTGAGTATCGATGGGTTCATATTTAGGATAAGTATCTCTAACTTTACTCCTATATTTTAGTAAATAGAATTAGAATAATTAATGGATTTTGGATGTATTTTTCTCTCCATGTGTAATCACGTTAAAAGGGGTAATTGAATATTAATAGAGTTGCTTGAGTTACCATATCCCTAAGCTTGTCATATACCTATTCTAGATCCTTAGAATTACATTTTCATCTATACAATAGACCTTGTTCACTTATAGATAGTCAAGACACAATTCCTAAACTATCACCTATAACCTCAATCCAACTTTATTAAAAGTCTACCAAAAGGACATTAGCACCACATATGGGACACTATAGCCACATGGAGTTAGTGTCCCCAACTAACCACTACTATCCTTATCCCCATCTCTTTCCAATGGATAATTTTTCAAATGTGTGTCCCTTATAATGTCAACATACTCTTATTTTCTTATCCATACACGCAATAGAACGCTATAAATATAAGTCTAATCCACCTATGTTCACTATATGGTAGATAGATGCAAAAATTGTTCAAACCAAAGATAAAGTTGTACAAAATCAAGGTATATTATCCCTATTCTACACTACTTTCTACATACTACCAACTACAACAATCCTAAGTCTATTTTTTTATAATTTTAGAGCTCAAGCATATTCAAGGCATCTAAGGCCACTCTCATTCTATAATTCACTTGCACATACATCAAGCACTAGGGGAGAAGTACATCAAACTTGATCCCTCTTCAGATTATTGTTATGTAGTCAACTCTCTACACAGTGGGGTGTTAAGGATGTCCAATCCATCCTACTAACACACTCAAATATTTCCCATATCACACTTGTAAAAATAACTAGGGTTTTCACACAAAATCAAGATTTTTAGGTATAATACACAACTACAATATTTAATCTCATAGGAATAGAACACATAAATATAGGCACAAGTACTCCCTAAAAATAGGAATAATCCCAAAAAGAGGACATTAGTTCCACGTGAAGGACACTACATATGGATGGCACTACTATCCAAAGTAGGCACTATTGTTCAATGAATAGATGAATATCATAATCCTATTTATGATACACAAAATTATTTAGATCTCAAGTTTTAGAACTCAAGTCATCCATGATAGTCTATTATTATTTAAGTCTCTATTTATACCTATTTATTATTATTATTAGAAAGTTAATCTATGTCAAAATCATTTACAAATAAATAGGTTAATTATTGTAATTTATTTGATTGATTTAGACATCTCATCCCTTTAACCAAACATAGGTAATTACACCTATAAAATCATAAAAATTTAAATCAACATGCATTAGGGTTATATCTATACATATATTAATTAGAATTATTCAATACATGTTTAATTTCATGTTTATCATGCCCACTTTGTGCGAAGAGCTTTAGTGAGCACTAGATTAGATTTTAATTTACTTGTCATTTACTTAGTGAATATGAAAGCATAGGACTTAGCTAGGGTTATTACATGGTATTACATTACCAAAGGTTTTAGAACCCTCTATAGTGATTTTGTTATGATAAGGGACCCCTTGGTAAGGTATAGTGGATCAATCTTGGTCATGACCCTGAATGTCTAAATGTATTAACAAACAGAAGTGTAAGTAGGATTTATCTTCTTTGAACAAAGATTGATTAATATGTTATCTACATTTTCCTTTGTATATGAATGAGACATGGATTTGAGGAATTTTTACTGCTCCCCTTGCCTTCTTTGTTGCCTTTTTCTTTGTATTTGTAGGATCTAAGGTAGTAGTGGAATGAACCATAGTAAGAATAATGAGAATAGATAAAGAAGATGCAATTGGAGGTAGGATAACTAAGGGAGTAGGAACAAAAAGTTTAGAGTAAGTATCCTCTACATTTGTAACAAGAAAAGTTAGTTGGGTGCATGGTTGTGTAGGAATAACCTCCACCTTGAGGAAAAAGAGGGGATGGGTACTAATAGTACTAAATGAAACAAACTCAAAAGTACTAATAGTAAAAAGAGGAATAATAGACATAGTAGGAGAGTAGAAATTAATGGGTTGCTTGCTCACCTAATGATTATTCATGCAATTTTGATTTCCCTTTTCTATTATAGAGGCTTAATATATGAACTCTCTAAATTTATACCTCCACATCAATGGATTCACCTCTACCTACCCCTTATGATTTTGCCTCAATAAATGGACTCTATGAACGGGGATAATCCCTTAGCTTTCTTTGGTAATAAATGGTTACCTTCCCAGCTATGGAAGATACCTCTTGTGTGTCCATGGTTAATTTAACCACAATAGCAACCTATAATACTAATGTAACATCTATCTAGATAGGGCCTTCAAAATATGAAGAATCAAGACAAATAGGTTCATCTTGCGCTCCCCCAAGTGAGGTATCAAGAACCCCTAGCTCCTTATTTACTACTTTGAGTGCCATAGAGGGTGTTTATGAGAGTTTATCTTGATCCTTTTCTAGTTGAGATATCATATTAACCCAAAATTATAATTAATCCCATCCTCTATCTAGTGGTATTCTATTATGTGTATTTACTATCATGATTTTCAATAGGTCTTCTATCATATTGATTGATTCTTCCCAGTTCTTAACTTGAGCATCATTATTAAAATTGAGTAATAATATATAATGGTAATAGGGTTCATTCTGATAGACAATTCCAAGTCCCTTGATGTGTTTTTTTACCTAACCATGTGGATCCTAGTCCCTATGTGGTAATGTGGCCAATGAATAATACTATATGTACATGCATGCTTCATATAAATGCTTACAATTTATGTAGCACATTCTATTAATCATAATGTGAGATCCATGAAAGTAAAATTATTAATCTTGTTTGTGTCTTCATATATTCCCAACAATAACTGGTAGGTAATTTCTTACTCTCCCATTTTTTTAGGGACATACTTGGGGAGGTGTAGAGGTGTTACCTTATGGCCTATGACCATGATGGTAGTGTAATCTAGGTATAGCCAATATCCCCCATAATAAATAATGCATTTGTAATGCTTTTAGATATCCTAGGTAGTGGGAATCATGGATATCCATCCATACCTAGGGGTAGACATCTTTTATAATATGTATAATGTTTCAAGTGTATGCATATATGTGAAAGAAAGAGTAAGAATCACATATATGATTATTTATATAGTTTGGATTGGGGCTCTAAAGTGACCCATTATGAACATATATTATGCCTATAATAGCATTTAGGAGGTGGGACATCATGTAAAAATGGCCTCCCTGAGGCCTCTTATCTTTGTGTAATATATGCTCCTACAACCTTACACCAATCACTTCTCTAAGAGTGAATGTTAACTTTGATGTCATTAGTAAGTCAAGAGATGTAACCCACTCATGGTGAAGGAATTAAATGCTTAGATATCTGAATAACCTATTTAATAATACCATCCTAATTAGTATTCTCATCTTAAATTTTGTCACTGGCACTGGTTGCTTTTCCTTTAAGTTGATGGTTTCCCTAGGGAGCACCCAACTGTTGAGTGTTTTCTCAATTGATTTTTATTGCTTCCATGTAACTACCCTATGAAAAGTTTAAGTATAATATACAATGGGTAGTGATAGTTACCTTTGAAATACATCACCTAAGATGCATGTAATGACTATTTTATGCTCCAAATGGTGTAGGAACATGCCTCTAATTATCTTCCCAGTGAATATTAAGTCTTGCAGGAGATCAATGTATGGAATCACCTTCAGCTTTTTTACTATGAAGTGTATCCCTTAAAATTAAAATGGGAGAAGCTCTATATCCAATTTCCATTGAGATAGAGTCAAGTTTTATTCATGGATATGTGTATCAACCTTAACCTAGTGTATTCATGGATATGTGTATCCTTATATTCAGTCAAATATTTGATAAATAACCTTAATGGGGGTAGATTTAATTAAAATTATTTGTATGAGGATTCCATTACTATTAGATTGTGTTTATATTAGTTTGTTTTGTAATTTAATCACTCAACTCTCCAAAGTATACTATTAGGCTTGAAACGCTAGTAGTTAGGACTTGATAGTAGGGGAACAATTAATCTTACAAGTTAACTTTAGATTAATGAGAAATTTTTCATTCACAATGCTTTGGTATAACTTTGGCATTCATTTCAATTTCATGCACCATTAATTTCCAACATTTGTAACATTGATTTTTTTTCAATGCAAACTTTGCCACTTTATTTGGTAGTATGCCACATAGGCACTATTGATTCTTAGTAGGAGTGCCACATCATTGCCTTTTTTCAAGTGTCATTTCATAACTTATTTGTATTTGGTTTACCATGCCACAATGCTCTCAGTAGTTAGGATTCATAATATAATGTGTTTGTGAGGTGAACAAGTCTCATGAACAAAACTTCCAAACAATTTTTCCAAAGACCAAAATGAGTTAGAAATAATCCCCAAATAATTTCATCAAATACCTTGATGATATGAACAATTTTTATAAAAACTAAAATGTTAAATGTGCCCACCAAACAATTTAATTGAATAAAATCATTGAATACCCTAATGAGTGGGACATACTAACCAAATGAATGTTTTGAACACTCTTATTGAAGACCAAAATAAGTCAAATAAATTTCACCAAATGGTCTTGTTAAAAAAATCCTCCAATCACTAGGATAAGATGAAGTGTAAAACTTTTAAAAACTTGGTTCCCAAAGAGAAGGTCCCAAATAATAAATGGAAAATTATTTAATATAGGGTGAATAAATTTGTAGAGGCCCTATAAATAGGAATTTCAAATAAATGTCCCAAGTAATCCATGTAAATGAAAAATTGAAAGAGTATATTCATGAATAGATCCATATAAATACGAAGTGTTGAAAATATGGAAGATAGGCCTCCAAATAAAAGTTTCAAAGATTAAATCCCAATAAACATAAATCAAAACAAGTCTACTAAATAATTTCACCAAATAATTTTGTTAAAGACCATAATGAGTCAAGACCTGTGTATACACAAATGTTGTAGAAAAGTCTCTTATTTAGATTTTGTCCTTAGTCATGTGCTTAGCAGTTGAAATAGGTCAATTTTTTACTTAATATATCTAGGAATGAAGATAGTAAAGTATATAGTGTACAACATTTAAATGCACTACTATGTTATCATCAATTTCACACAAGGCACAAGCCTTGTGCACTCACTTGAAGTATAGGAATGAAGGGACCAGGGTCTGCATTAGGCTAGTTAAAACATGGTGTAACTTGAACCTCAATGGGAATTAGTCATTTTTGGAATGAACTTAGACAAGTTCATTAATTTAAGGATTTTATGGGTAAGATCAGTAGGCACAAACCTATTCAAGGGGACTAGTTTTGGCCATGGTAGCACAAATTGGTATTAAACTAGTTCCAATTTTATAGGGGTGCAAGTCTTTCAGATAATGAGTAAAGTGTCATTTAGGTGCTTAATGAAATAAGTTAATATCTCATACTTAGGGGCTCATTCATCTAGATAATGCTCTAGACACAGGGGTCAAGGCTCAGGCGTATGTCTATCTCAACACTTAGGATAAATTCTAGCCTATTGGGGGTTTATTATTTTAAATAGAGACACCATTGATGTTGAGGTTAAACTTTCAAAAGGAAATATGTTTATATAGAGAATTTATACTATAATAACTATTATATTTAAGCCAAAAACACAAAATAATGTTGTAACCATCTAAATAAGATTAACTTCATTCATTCATATTTTTAGTATACAAAGTTCATAGAAATAAAGCAGAGTATGTGCTCATCTTAAAACTACTCATGCCCGGTGACTCATAGGAGAGTTTGGGATATACATTCAAAATATATAACCTAGTTCATGAAAATTACAATATAATAATGGTGTATATCAATTTCAATATAGGTTTACTACCATTAATCACCTCCTATAGTCTTCAAATTCACACTCATTTTATAGGTGAAGGGGCATCTTCTTTCCAAGTTGGATGGGTACACATCGGGTGTTGAATTGTCACTAGGGGATATTAGGCCACTGATTCCACTACTCTAAAACCCATTCTCTCCAACTTACACATGCAAACACTTCATGATATTCTCCTTCAAACCTAGGAACTAAGAAACTACCTACTAGTTGGCACAAGATCTTCAAAGATTCTTCTAGTTGGTGATAATGGTTTCAAAAGAGAAATAATTTTAAATGACTACCATGAACTTAGATGTGTTGAGTTGTCATAGTATACTAAGTATCACAAAAATGGGCCCAACATTACCCCATACAAAATTGCTAGTTTGCCCTTGAACTAGTCTTCTAGTGCCTTTGCCGTTCAGAATTTGCGCACACTCTATTGCAATTCTTCCTTGAAGTTATCAAAGCCCAGGATGCAGAGAATGATTTATTATATAGTGCCTTCTAATTCCATTGATGTAGCCTCAAGTATGAACATGTATAAGCTTTCCATTTATATTTTGAAGGCTTGCATCCTTTCCTTAGATATCCTCACCCTGTCATCTAAAATATCCCCTTGCTCACTCGCCTTTATTTTAAAGGCACAGAAGAGAGCTTCCAGTTCTTATTCTTGGGTCTTCAATTGGGAACTTAAGGCATTGACCTACACTATCACTTACACATGGTTGGTCCTGATCATAGTAAATGCATGCTTCACTAAATACTTCTTCTCCTATTTTGCCTTTTGAAGGTGTGCATTGATGACTGATGCTTGAGTGGTGAAGTTTCAAAAGATGGAATCTAATTTTTCTACACCCTCTTCTAGTTTGGAAAAGAGGTCCTCCACTACATCAAAATTTTATTTATCTCTTTTTTGATGGCTTCATATGGGTCTTCCTATTCTTCTAAAATTGGTTTCATCTAGGGAAGCATTTATTCTACTAGTGCATAAATCTTGTCAACCTCCTTCATTTCTAAGGTATCCACATCATCCAAAAAGGATGGATCCACATCTTCTACACTCTCAACTAACTATTGGAGTTTGAGTTTCATTTATTTTATCTCTTATGTTTTGAGCATAATGTATTTCCACCTAGCATCATGAATATCATTGAAAATGTTATTGTGTGCCACTTCAGAGGCCATTTTGAGGAGGGAATTAGTCGACCTCACAAGGTTCATATCCCTAGGATTCATGAGCTGGTATTCATGCCCCTCTTTTGGTTTTGGGGTGATTTAAATCACTTTCATAGTTACCTTGAACTGAGTTTCATCCATGTAGTAATCAAGATCCCAAGAGACTTGATGGCATGTTAAGGTCATGCCAGCTTGAGGGGGCATGTACTCTTTCATATAAAAGTTATCATCTTGGGTGAACCATTTTTACACTTTCTCCTTGTAGCTTGGCTCATACTCTTTAGCCTCAATAGTTTCCTTTGTATGTTGTTAATCCCCTCAATTAGCACTAGGGCTATCTCTACTACCTTCTCCTTCTTCTCTTAGGGGTTCTTCATCAGACTTCTCCTCTTGGTCTGCCTCTTTTCTCTCTTCGGTGTTAGTTTCACCATTTTGTTTATAGAGGGGTTCTTCCTCAGACTTTTCCCCCTTGTTCATTTCTTCTTCTCATTATCTTTCTTTGGTGTGAACCTCCTCAATACCAACCTTCCTATAATTTTTCCCCATTGGCGTCTCTACTACCTTTTCTATTTATTGTATTGAGGTGCTATCATCACCTTCTTTGACTTCCAATGCCCCTTCAGAACTAGGGTGTACCTATTGTGAAGCTTCCTCTACCAGGATGGGGTGGGAACTAAGTGCCTCTTTTGTTGCCTTCTCCTTCCTAAGTTTTGTGTGAGTGGAAACCTTTTCCTCTCTCTCCTTATTCATTTTGGCCCTCTCTTCTTAGCCACCTTCTCTTATATTTCTATCTTCTTAGCCTTTTTTCTTCATCTTTTTTCTTCTCAACTTTATTTTTTTAACCTACAGTCTACATTTCTTTTCTTCTACATTTATTTCTTTAGATTATATTCAATAAATTTCTACTTGGGGCATGCCCTTATCCTTCATTGCCTCTTTTTTATGGTGTAATTCTAACATTATGTCAATGTGATCTTGGTCTAGGCCCATGTCCTCCCATTTATGCTTCAAATATTCCTCAGTGGGTATGCCTAAGGGTATTGCTTCTTCATGATCTTCTACCTCACTAAGATTTTCTCTTATTTTTTCTTCCTTCTTTCCTTTCATCTCTTATGCCTTGCACTTCTTTCTTCCACTCCTCGGCCTCAATCATCCTAATGGATTATTTTCACATCCCAACCTTTATCATTATATGTATTTATCACATCATAAATGTTTTGAATTTTGTGCTGAAAGAGGTGGGGCAAGTGAATTATTTATACTTTTGAGCCAAGGAGTCATTATGTTCTATAAAAACCTAGAGGTTATCCTCATCCCCATCTAGAATTCTAATTTCTTCCATGGAAATTAATATAAGGATAGACCCCCACCTGAAGGTCCCCTTTGTGTTATGGCACTCTAGCACATTTTTCATTGACTCTTTGGTGATGAAATTTTCAATGTAAAATTGTATGCCCTACCCTATATGATAGGTAATGTAGAGGTATGCCTTTATCACATTAGCCCATCAACCATCGAGGCATGATTTTGAGCTCATGAGGTACACCACCACCCTCATGATGGGGTCTTTATAATCCTTAATGAGGAAAAAAATATATTTTTATAACTTAGGATATTTGTAATGCACTCCACCTCTTCATCATCATCCATCAACTGGTGGATGTCTCAACTGGCATTAGGGAACCTAGTTATTCTCCTTATCAACTATGCTAAACTCTTCATGTGCCTTCCTATGAAATAGATGTATACCTCATAAATGTGTGAGAGTAATAACTATATAATTTCCTTTATCTTCCTAAATTATGGCAACTCATAGATCTAAGTTTCACTAAAATCAATCAATTTGTCTCGAATTGAGACATCAAACATGGTTGTGCTTTGATTTGACTTGTACCCTATATCCACCATCCAATCTTGCACCAAGTCTTGTAAGTGACTTGACATGTGATGGTTATAATATTTTAGTTGAAAAATGTGTGCAAATGAGAACCAATCTTCCCTCACTAAAACCTATGGAAGAAACTACATATACTGATAGAACATCTTTGTTAGCACCTTAGTGTCAACTTTTGTGATGCTAACTACTTTAATCATCTATGCCTTTATTTTGCTAGCTATCATTTCTTCACAATATTAACCTATTTGGGTTCTTGTTTCACTTAAATAGAGCTTGATGTCTTGCATTTATTCACAATATTGAATCTACTTATGTTGAACCTTGGTAGGTGTAGGTTATCGAATCCTCAAATAGTGGTCGGCACTTTGTAGTCATGGAATCTATGATTGCACCTTCATCTCTTGAGATTTATTGGTCGTCAATAGTGGCTTGGGTAAAAACTTCTCATTTTAACTATTTGTTTCCTACACAATTCTATCTCAACCCCGCTCTAGGCCAATGTCAATACGAATGCAATTTTCTTGTTACTCAATCATTCACTTTTGGTGTTGCTTTGGGCTATATTAATTCTCACTTGGTATAGGGTTTTCACCTTCGACTCTTTGGTTTTCACACTTTAGCTATCTAGTTTGCATACTTAGTCTCAATTTAGCTTAAGGTTTGTAACCTAAGATTTTTGTTTTGATGCCTTTTTATACTCTTTTATTATCTATCATTCTTAATGTAGGTCTTTTATGGCTTTTCAGTGCCTAGATTTCTTGGAAAATGCAAAAAAATTGAAATCCAAAAAAGTCCTCTGTCATCAAAATATTAATTGCATATCTTTGTGCCTCTACCACCACTTCATTGAATGCTCTATAATGTTAATTCTATGAAGTGACATTAAATTCAAACATTCACTTCCCACTCAAATCTAGGTAGATGATAGTTGTCTTAAATGATTCTTCTCCTATGCTTATTCACTTGGCATGACCTTTGCCTTCTTTGTGGTAACCTAGGCATAGTGCCTCACATGCATGTGACTTAGCCTCCTCAGTTCCACTTTCTCCTCTAGCTATGCTTCTCTATTTTGGTAGGTTTATTATGATTTATCTTGCCTTGGTCTATCCTACCCCATATAAATCCCTTTCACTGGCCCTCCAGTACTTTGTCTACTCTTCTTGTTTTCTTGTGCATGATTAGATTACACATCTTCACTTTATTTCCTATACCCAATCATGTTGAGCATATTCACCTTGTTTTTTAGTCTTTGGTGCATGATCATTTGATACACCCATTTTGAACTATTTTTTAAATGTTATCCTTTGATGTGAATTGTCCTTTTATTCTCAAATATTCAAAGTCTAGGAACTCCCTCACACCTATAAACTTAGGCATCTAGCCCTAAGTGCTTAGAAAATAAATGGGGTCAACTCACCTAACTAGTATTATAAATAAAAGTGAAAGATTAGTTCATTCTTGGGCCTTCAAAAGCCCTATAATGTTCACCTTCTGCACATAGATATTGTGCATCTATTACTTATGTCTAATGAGTCTCATACACCCATGACTTAGATTTTTAGCCTCATGTCCTTAAGAAGCATAAGTTCTCAATTCAACTAGCTAGAATTATGCATGAAGTGTCATTTGATAAGTCCTTATGGCTATTGTGCACTGTTTATTGCCTCTTTACACCATACAAGGAATAAAAGAAAAGAAGAATGGTTTAGTTTGCACCAAACTATATTCTAGTTAGCTCAACTCAAATTGACTAGTGACTAGGAAATTGGTATCCTTATGGTACAAGTGACATCTTACTATCGATATGATTTCAATCAGTTGCCATTAAAATATCTTGGGAGTATTTCACCAGCCAACATTCGTAACTTTCATGTGATTATCTCCAATATGTGATGGATGATATATGGGCCCATCCACATTATTTTTTATTTGTCTAGGTACTTAAGGTACATTGACTCATGGAGTAACACCAATTATACTTCAATCAGATCCTTGTGCTTGATGTGCTTGTCATGCCAAATCTTTTAGCATGCCTTTTTGATTTATTAACTCCATCTTATTTGGGTGCACTTTTCATCTAAGCATTCTAAGTCTTCCAACCTTGTGCTAAAATATTTTTAGTTGTCTAAGTGACCAATCCATGAAATGCATAAGGGTGGTACCATGAATTCTATGGGGAGAATTACTTCAGCACCAAACACCAGTTGAAATGGTGTAACTTTGCTTAGGTGCTTATATGTCATGTGGTATGCTCATAGTACTACTAAAACATGATCATCCCAATCCTTGTGACCAATGTCACATATCTTTATTAGGCACATTCCCAAGATCTTATTGAATTCCTCAACTATGTTATTTTCTTAGGGATGATATGAGGTGGTATTATGGTGCATCACCATGTATTTAGCTAAGAAGATGTGCATTATATTATTAATGAAATGAGTGCCTCTATCGCTAGTTAGACTTAATGGGTAACCATATAAACTTATTATGTTCTCCCAAATTAAGTGCATGATTGTCATATCTATACAATCTTTTTTTGGCATGGCCTCGACCCATTTAGTGAAATAATCAGTGGTCACCAAAATATACCTTGCACCTATGTGCCATGTTGTGGGAGTTATTGGTCCAACAAAATCAATGGCCCATTTCTTGAATGGCACCTAGGCAAGAATGGGGATGAGAGGCATTTCATCTTATTGGTTGGGATTTTTTGTACACTATCATATGTCACATGCCTTAGCACACCCCTTTGTTTCTTGGAATAGGCTTGGTAACCACAAGCTTGACTACAATATCTTGCATGCCATTACATCTATGGCATAATGTCCTCTTGTGATTCCCTCATGTGATTCTTGTAATATGGAGTCCTTTTCATGTTCTAAAACACATCAATGTAGGACTTCAACTCTACCTAGTTTGTATAACTCCCCCTTAATGAGATATAAGGGGGAGAAGAAAACCACAAGTTACTTCTTCTCCTTATTTAACATGGTCTAAGGTGAAAACCTATATATTAAGAAAGTGGAAATCTCCACCAAGTATTCAGGGAGATGGTAGACTTTGTATAGCTATGCATTTGGCATGTCATCTTCAATTGATACTGCCACATCACCAAAATTTATGTAGGATAAATGGTTTGGCCCTAAGTTTTACTTTCCTAGTTTAACAATAATGTAGAACTAGAATTCATGGAATATAACCATCTATCTGCATATGTGCCTATGTAAAATAGGCTTATTCATGAGGTACTTGAGTGCTTCATGATTAGTAAAAAAGATAAATGGGGGTGACAATAGATATTACCTAAATTTTTGTAAGGCATAGACCATTGTCAATGCCTCATGCTTGGTGGTGGTGTAATTTTGTTTTGCTTGCATCAATTTCCTACTTGTGAAGGAGATGGGGTGGTCCATCTTTCCCTCACCTAGTTTTTCTAATATTTCAACAATTTTGAATCCTAAATCATCACCTTGGACATGGAAAAGAGTAATCTAGTCTAAAAATTATAGAATTGGCACACTAGCCAAATTTAGCTTTAATTTTTCAAAAGCCTCCTCTTGCACCCCACCCCAATAAAATGGGCCATATTTGCACAAGATTTCATTTATAGGATATGTGATCTTCACATAGCTCCATATAAACTTCCTATAGTAGCCACAATGACCTATAAAGGTATGAACATCTTTCTGCATTGAAGGAGTCTAGAGGTAAATTATGATGGTTATCTTTGTAGGGTCAATAAGTAAACCATCCTTGCAGATGATGTGATCAAGCAATTCCCTAAAGGGGGTTATGAAGATGCAATTATTTAGGTTTAATGATATTTGGAGTTTCTTTCACCTCTCAAACATGAGGCACAGATTATCATAGTGGTCCTTTATAAGGCCATACATAGTCTATTCATCATGATAGACTTGGAGGAACCTATGGATGAAGTCCTTAAAAGTAGTGATCACCACTCTATAGAATATGGTAGGTGAATTATTGAGTCCAAAAGGCATCACATTATAGGAAAAATAACCCCATTAAATCACAAAATTTGTCTTGGGCTTATCTTCCTCCTTGATCTACACCTGATGGTAGCCTGAGAAACCATCAGTGAAAGTATAGATTTTGCAACTTGTAATGCCATCCAAAACCTCATCAATGAATGGGGTTAGGAATGGGTCAGTGACATAGGTAGAATTCAAAATTCTATAATAAATGTAGATATATATGTGCCCATACTTCTTGATGCTTATGACCATTGGGCTCACCCATTTAAACTTTTTTATAGGGTAGATGATACCTAAGTCTAGCATTCCATCAATCTCCATTTTCACCTTAGCATGGAGATTAGGATTCATCCTATATGAGAACTTCTTGATAGGAATCACACCATCTACTAGCTTGATACTCATTTTTTGAAGGGAAGGGTGGGTTCCATTCATGTCCTAATAGTTATGTGGGAACAAGTCCTAAAATTCCTTCATAACGTCTATGATTTGCACCATCTCTACCTCAGACCAGTAAGCACCTATAGTGGAAATCTTTGGCTCACCTTCTATGTTGATTTCTACTTTAGTGTTATTGATTGGAATGTAGTAGGGTTTATTCCTCTCTTGATGAGAGTTTTCAACTTGCCTTTTCCCCTCTATTATTTTAATTTGAAGATTCATCAGATCTTCTTTGACTGGGGTACTATCATCCACATGGCACATGAGTTTTTTATTCTTGTTAGAGCCTTCCAATTACACTCCTCGATCTCATCATATTCCTCACTAGAGTCACTATTGAGCACATTTTCTTCAAAAAATGTCAAGAACACTAGTCCTTTCTCCTTTAACATGTCTCTAATGCACTCTTATAGGATGGTATTATCCTCAAACACTACCCTATGAATGACTTATAGTGGATTCTTTAGCTTTAAGTTCTATGAAGAGAAGGAGAAGGTGTGAATAAACCTCTCCTTAAGTACCTCATAGTCTCCTTTCTCTTGGATTATTTCAATTATAACATATCACAATCATGCCCATGTTTTCAAAGTCTTATAGAAGGCATGCACCCATAGACTTTTAGGCATGTTCTCACCATAGACAGTCCAAGTTTCTTTACATAAGCACACATGCATGATTGGGTTGGAATCACCTGAGTAATCAAGTATATATAAGTCTTCATTACTCTTCCCAAACCTAGTGCATATTTTTTCCTTCACATCTTACCATGTTATCAAGCTAAGTCTCTACACTACCCATAATGAGTAGTAGTGTTCATTAGGGTATGCACCAATGCACCCATTATATCTATTTCCTTAGGAATGCACACTTTAATTTCATGGACATAGTTTTATATAAGATATCTCCCTCCATATTTTTTTATCATTAAAATCTTCCCTTTACTTAGCCAAAATGCCCTTTTCCTACCTTTTTGGTGTGGGGAACCCATTTCTTCTAAGTGTGATCAACCCTGATCAGTTTTAGTTGGCCTTGGCTTAGTTTCCCATAATAGGCAACACTTCAGCCAGTAACTTTATAATCCTCTCAAACTTATCCATCATAGGCTAAATTAGTTGTTTAAGAAGTTGATTGTCCATCTTCCCATTTGAGCAATCCTTGATCACTTGGGTTAAACTTCTCAGTGCCTTGCACTATGATGTTATAAATGTGGTTGATCTCATTTTTGATATCAACACTCTCCATATATATAGGCCATTGATCACTTGATAGGGGGATCACTACCATCTCTCTACCATTCTCAAAATTCATATAACACTTCTTAAAGTTCATGTCCCCATTATTAGAATATCACCATGGCCTCCTTAAGAGCATTGGGTAGTTATCATGCTCAACCAATTTAATTACCTTGAAATCATCTTGAAACTCGATGCCCATGATATCTACAATAACACCCTTTAATATCCTAATAGGTTGTGCTCAAGTTTTGTTGGCCATAAATAGAATATGAGGGGAGGGCTTCAAGGGTGGCCGTCCCATCTTCTTCTAGGCAATTTTGGTGAGAATATTAACCTCAATGCCTGTGTCCACAAGGACTTCACAAATAGACCATCCATTAGTGGTGGCATTTATTAGTAGTTCTTGGTCATACTCAGAATTTTAATTATGCCTTACTTCATGTGCCCACATTATATGCATCACAACCACTTCAATCATTTGAGAGGTAGCCTCTTCTTCTAGTCTCTTCCCTGCATGCTCTAAAAGAAATTTTTTTAGTTAGGGAAACATCTTTTTAGATTATAGGAGGCATAATATGTTGATCAACTCCTATACTTTAGCTTCTTAGCTATCTTTCTTCTTGTGTGTAGCACTTTATTATGCCTCTAGATCTCTATCTAGTTGGATCTCCCCTTACAAATTTTGTATTACAATCATAGATTATTGTAGGACATCCTTATGTCACACTGGGTCAGGGTAGGGTGTATCTTTTGCTTCTTATCATGTTATGCACTCGATCTAGCTTGGCTCACCATATTCCAAGTTTAGCTATTTTGTTGGTGTAATAGGTGGTTGAGTGGTGAACCCACTCTGAGTTGTGGCTTGTACCTTAGGTGACTCCTTATGAGTCTATTATAGCTTGGGATCCCATTATCTTGTTTTTTCTCTTGCCTAACCATAGAAGCACCCTTATTTTCACTAGGATAACCTTAATTCATATTTTTATACAAGTTTAGGAAATATTTGACTACATGTGGTCCCCAATAATACCCATGCATTGGGTGTGTGGGACAGTCATGTTGATAATGCTTAGTTGATCCATACTTGTAACATTATCATGGTGGGAATATTCTTCCATCATGTCCTCCATCTCACCCATGCATGCTTTGTTGATTCTTATAACCAATATTTTACTAGCCATAGCCTTCATTTCCTTAACCTATATATCCACCAACTGTGGTTGTTGCCTACCTTGTGCCTTTCCCCATATTCTAGTGCATCTCATCAATGACTCAACAATCCACTATTGAATGAGTATAGGTATCACACATCTTACAATAGATAGTAGTGTTCACTTGACTATTGTTATTTAATATGGGAAAATTTTGAGAGTCATGCATCCTATGACAAAATTCATAACTAAAAAGTAAGGTGTAAACATTTCTTCATGGGTAATTATTCTTGTTATGCCCCTCCATCTCATAGTCTATACACCATAATCTATTAAGAGCATCATGTGCTAAACCAATAACTAGCTTATGTAGCTGGGAGACCATTGACATGATTTGTGCCTTCATAAATGGGTTTATTATAGTGTTGGAACTACCTAATACCTCATCCTAGAGCATAGTTTCAAGAAATTTGTGGGGTACATGAAGATCTTCATGGATAATGCTCTCTTGAAAGGTACTGGCATGCCCCCAACAAACCATTGTTCATGTTGGGAGGGATGGATATCATATGGAAGTTTAGAAATGAGAGTCTTAAACCATGCATCATATAGGTTCACACTCTTAGATAGCCCTTGGTTGATTTCCTTGAGCACCATAATGATTTGTTTCTTAAACTCAAGAATATAAAATTCCTTCGAGAAAGTCTCCTTCAGTATATCATAATCAACCATAGCCTAGTTTGGATCAAATTTTTGATATCAGGTATGGGAGAAATCCAGAAAGATGGTCAAAAATTGAGTTGCCTTGTTATTTTATTAGGTGATACCCCAAGAACATCATTTAAGTTCACACTTGAGCATATAATCCATGGCATTCTTTATGATATGATACTCAGGAAAGTGCATCATTATTTCATAATAAATATACTAAGGGGTTGGTGTTGAAGTCTAAGGTGTTTTCCCCCTAGAATTTATGTTAGAGGAGGTCCTCTAATACCTCTAGTTATAATATTGAGCATTGAACCTATTGGTGGAGGTTGCACTAACTAGCTTTATGGTGTAATACTGCTCACTTATGGCATTGAGCCATTCCTTATGGGCTATTTCCCAATTGGTATAGCTAACATCCTCTAAATGGGAATGTTTATGCTTGTGTTATAGATTCTTAGTTTTGAACTCACTGGTCTCATGGTATTCTAGTTCAATTCCTTGTAAGGTATAACTTGTTCGATTACAAAGTCTTGGTTCAAATCTTGAAGTCTATCAAAGTCAATGTTGATAACAGGGTCAATTATCATTCTTTTATCTTATAGTGGAGAATTTAGTGCATGAGCTAACACTTTTAGTTCAAATGGGGTAGGTACTTCTAGTGTATCCTCATTCACCACATCTTGTAGCAACCCAAGGCATTCTTCACCCAACTACTAAGCTTGATTTCTTTCTTCCTCCTCTCTCTCATCATTCTAATGCAATTCAATGGATCCTTCCTCATGTCCTTCCCACTTATTATAGGTGCTCTCAGCACTTCCAGGTTCCAAATACTCTATCAACCTATGCCTTCACTTGTTATATATCTATCTTATGTTATGTTGCTCATCGCTTTCCATCATACCTCACATACACTTCCCCTTCTCACCTTATATGCTTGTTCATATGTACAAGGATTTTAGCCTTCCATTCTTATAGTTTTAATACCATAATCCAGTAGTAATTTCTTCATTTTGGTGTCGATCCCTATTATTAACATGCCCCTTGGTTCATGAAATAACTCATATTATACTTCTTCTAGGAAAGATAAGGTTGATACTATGAATTTTAACATAGTTATTTAGTACACAGCTCTATCATTTGTCTAAAGCATGTGTCCAAACATCATCTAGGATTTCAAGACTCTCTATGCACTATTTTATCCACTTCAATCATTGGTCATAGCTTCATCTTCTATAAGTGGTATAGATGGCCAACCACCAATACAGATGCTTAGGTAGTTCATAAAATAACACCTCATATAGAGCATCAGACAAGTAGGTTTGCACCCACTCTCTTGGCTTTTATACTTGGCATGTTGGATGCTTCCCTATGAAACCATCTTCCACTTGCTTTAGCTAGTTATTTATTTTTTTGAGTGATATTCAAATCATCACTTTGTTGTACCAATGTAGTAACAAAATTCAACATGGCTCCTAGCAATGGAACCAAAATGTTGTAGAAAAGTCTCTTGTTTAGCTTTTGTTCTTAGTCATGCCCTTAGTAGTCAAGCCAAGTTAGTTTTATACTTGATACATCTAGGCACAAGCATATTAATTTTTTTGGTACACAACATTTAAATTTAATACTATGTTGGCATCAATTTCACACAAGGTGCAAGCCTTGTGCGCTTACCCAAAGCATAATAGTAAAGGGACCGAGGTCTATATTGGGCTAGTTGAAACATGGTTAAACTTGAGTCTCAATGGGAATTAGTCATTTTTGGAACAAAATTAGACATTTTTGTTAGTGTAAGGATATTATGGGTAAGATTATTAGGCATAGACCTATTCAAGGGGACTAGTTTTGGCCATGGTGGTGCAAGTCAGTATTAGACTAGTTCTAGTTTTCTAGGGATACAAGTCTTTTAGATAGTGAGTAAAGTGCCATTCAGGTGCTTAATGAAATGGGGGAATAGCTCATACTTAGGGGCCCATTCATATATATAATTCTCTAGGTGTAGGGGTTAAGGCTTAGGTACATGCCTATCTCAACACTTAAGATAATTTCTAGCCTGTTGAGGGTTTGCTATTTTAAATAGAGATGTCATTGACATCAAGGTTAAACCTTTAAAAGGAAACATGTTCATATATATAATTTATACTATCATAAATATTAAATTCAATCTACAAACACAAATTAATGCTATAACCATCTAAATAAAATCAACACTTCAATTGTTCTCAATAACATTCTTCATTCATTCATAGTTTCAGTATACAAAGTTCATAGCATGAAAGTAGAGCATGTGTTCATATTGAAATGAATCATGCCCAATGGATCAAAGGTGAGCTTGGGATATATATTCAAAATAATTAACCTAGTTCATGTAGATTACAATATAATAATGGTGTCTATCAATTTCAATAGAGCTTCGCTACCATTAATCGCTTATTCTAGTCTTCAAGTTCACACTCATTTTATAGGTGGAGGGGCATCTTATTTACTAATTGGATGGGCCTGTGTTAGGTGCTAATATATTGTTGGCGTTTTTAGGCTACTAGTTCCACTACTATAACACCCACACTCTCCAATTACCATGTGAAAGCACTCGATCAGATTCTCTTTCAAACCTAGGCACTAAGCAATTGCCTACCAACTAGCACAAGATCTTCAAATATTATTCTAGCTAGTGCTAACAATTTCAAAAGAGTAATAATTTTCAATGAATACCATGTGTTGATATTTATTGAGTTGGTTCAGTCTACTAAGTATCACAAAAAGGGACCTAATAATAAATTTTGAGGAAACATCAGTAGGTTAGTCCAAAAATAAAGCATGTTCATGGTTTAATAAAGTTAGTGAAATACATAAATATTTATTTTATAAGACTTTCAAGATAGGGTTAGACCCTTTTTATAAAGATAATGGGTCCCTATTTTAAAAATAATCATGGGGGTATTTTGGGTACAACAAATTCATGGACAAGTAAATTTACTATTATAAGAGTAACATAGAAGGGGGGAGGTCTCTTATGACTAACCCCTTTTATTTCCATTTCAAATATAATAGGATATGTTTCATAAACCTTGTTATTTTATATCTTTTATTTATCTTTCCTCTTGAAAAAAATTCTATGTTGTTTGAAATCCTCTTGAATTAGGTGTTTTTAGATTGGTATAAATAATTATTCCAAAATGGAAACATTAGTAGGTATATTTTTCACATAGGCCATGGTGGTAGTTCCCAATAATGGTATGTCCTTGACCATAAAATAAGAGTCACATAATTAAAAAACAATATTCTTATTTATTTAATAAATGAAAATAAGCCTTTAAAATATATACCTTCATAATGAATCTATACACCTACTCTAACCCTCTCTAGTCTCTAACTCTCACTCTAAATATCTACATGTTATACATTCACTCTTTGTTATATTCAAAAATATACAATATTCCCTCTAATACCTCTCTTTTTGATGTTCCAATGTTAACCCCTTCACTTATATCAATTACTTTTGATGTTATTAATTAATTCTGATGTAACCCTTGGTATTCCCTCTTAGTTTTTATCTCCCTAGTCTCTCTATTAACAATGGCCATGAATTATATTATTTATATTGGCCCCATTATTTTAACTAAAAACCCTTTATTTTAGAGTGAAAAATACCTTTTATGATTGGTATTTATCCTATTTTTTTCAATTCATAAAGTTTCATATATTCCAAGCATGAAATCCTCTTTACTTTCCTTGTAGATTGCTTTCTTTAATGTTGCCTCTAACTTACCTTTATTCCCATAATATTTACCTTAACAACATTTGCATTGGCCAACTAATTACCTCAAAATCACCACTAACATAAATTTATATTTGAATTCTTTATAATAAGACCTTAAATTCCTTGATTGGTACTTTATCATGAAAACATTTTTTTTTAATATCCCAATGTTTTTCCCATTACTTTGAATGAACTATGAACTATAATTGCAGGGATTACCTAATCATGCCATGTGGCACGACCTCATGGTATCTAATTACAATGATATAAATTTTTCCCTATGATTTACAAGGTCTCTTTGGATCTATGGATAAATCAAATCCATTTAAGGCTTGTAATGCATATGTGTGTTATATCATGTGACTCAATGTGATTATGACACATGCTACAATCTCAAGATCCTAAACTCACATGATTTTTTTCCCCCTGTGTGAGTAAATTTAGGACATGAAACCATGAAAATGGAAAAAAAACAACAACCATCACCAATTATCAACCTATCATCTTGTGCATGAATTACAAGAGCTCTATCTTGAATTTAAATTTTGATCTGATGGTGATGGAACCATTATAAATCATAATATAACATATAAATTATTAGGTTTGGTGATCCCCATTGGCTAATACTTAATTTTGATTCATTTAAAACTTAGGAATATAATATGCAACCATGACAAACTTATGACCACAAAGAAATTTAAAGTCCCTTGTGGACTTGAAGGCATAAGGAAATAATGTGGCCACTGTGAACTATAAATATTGAAGTGGTTACTGAGATAATATTAAGAACTTAGGAATGTTTTGACCTTATGAAAATTTTAACTTAGACTGAAAAATGTAAAAAAAAAAATACTAGATGATCTTGTGACCTATGTGATATCATTATAACACCATGAACTAGAACCAGATTGTGAAAATTTGTAACAAACCAAGTGTTTTTGAAACACAAGACAAATTAATGTTTATCTACATTAAACAAATAGATAAACTTAACAAGTCTACATAATTTAGACTCTATCTCAACTAAGACCACATAAAGGTTTGTGAAATCTAGCTTCCTTAAGGTTATGTCTTCATGAGTATATTAAGATCAAGATGTATAAGCATAATTTCACACGCTTATATATTATGACTTGAATATTTCCAAAAGCATTTTTTATTGTAAGATAAATTTATCAATACTCAATCATAAGTGAGTTATTAATTCATGGAAAATAACTTTCACACTATTCAAGGTAAAAAAACCTAAAAAACATAAGTCCTTACTTTTTAACTTAGATCCATTATAACCAAATAGTCATTACACAAATGAATGTATATTAATTCATAACTAGTTCAACAAGTATGCTAAGTACAAATACAACATCAACTTACATGGAGTACCACTAAACACAATATGAATAGTATAAAAGTAATGTTCATGTAACAAACCATTACAATATTTAATTCATATTATTCAAGATAATTTAAGTCTACAATTTATTTCAAGGCACATTCTTAATAGCCATGAATCATAAACCTTACATATCCAATATACATGCAATGGAGTCAACATTTTAATTTCATATTTACTTCGCAAGAAATAGTTTATTTAATTACCTCTAAACAACCTAATAAACTACACTCATTTATTAGAGTGTTATCCCAACAACTCCTATTATGTAAAAAATAAATTAGATACATAAGATGTTCACCCATTGAAATATTCACACTTTGATATTAGGTTCCTAGCTCAACTTAACATGTTTCAAATATTCCTTTATAACACTCACATCTTATTAAAAAACTTAATAATTAAATAATTAAAAATTTTCATTCATTATTTGTATCCCAAATTAGATAAATTCTATTTAGAGTAACACTATGGTTAACTGTTATCCATTTTTTGGCCTACATAGCGAACTTGCCTGAATACAGTGGAGTGTCCTGACAATCAAATATGGATCAAGGCTTAAAAATATTTTATAGATGGAATGAGTGATCCAAGGATCACATGCAAATTAAAAATATTTTGAAACACTTTAAGTTTACTTAAAGTGTATTTATTTCAATACTAGAGAGACAGGTATGCAAAGCAAAGAGAAGGTTCTTGAGAAGGTTTCATGGTGAAACAAAGTATATCAAAGGTCAGGGAAAAGTTACACAAGCATTAGAAAGTCATTTGAGCATTCAAAGTTCAATCACAAGTGCATAATATCCTATAGGCTTTTAAAAAGATAAGTGCAAAAAAAAAAATTGGCTAAGTCCTCACTTGTCAAAATATTTCAGCCAAAACAAAAAGCTAAGTCTTAATTCTTTTAGAAAAATGTCTGGGTCATAAGTATTTCTTTCAAGAAAATTATTTTGCAATAATTTCCCTGAAGACCAAATTATTTTGAACAAAATTTCTGATATAAAAAATTTAAGTCTTGATTCTTTCAGATTAATTTTCTCAAATAAAAGTCCCAAAGTCTTATTTCTTTCAAGAAAAGTGGCTAAAACAAAAAACTTGAGGAAATAGTTTTAAGATAAAATTCCTAATGCCTCTAAAAAAATAATTTGTTTTAGAAAAGTTGATCTAGTAGAGAGATGATGGTCATGCAAACATCAAATATTTTCATATAGACGTCAAAGTTCAAGCCATGATAAATAACCATTTGTATTCAAATGGGTCCAAGATCGATGATCTATGTTTAATCATGAAAAAGATCTAATGGCATGCAAAAGGTCAAGAAGTCAATAAGATGTTTGTGTAGTTGTCAAATTTAAGACATGGAAAATAGCTATTAGATTTTAGATGTCTTGAATATGTTCATAAAAACATCAAAGTAAAGCTTAGTAGTCATCCATTGGGGTCCAAATATTAATGATCTTCTAGATGTCATCAACATTCCCATAGACATAAATTGATGGTTGTGCAAGTGTCAAATCTAAGTCATGATAAATGATTTTTGGTTTTCAAATATCTAAGTGATGGTCACATGGACATCAAATACATTCATGTGAATGTCAAATAAAGGCACATAGACATCATATTGAATCCTCATGAAGTAGCTATTTGATTTTAAACATTCAAGATCAACGGTCAACATTTAATCAAAAGAAGATCCAATGATGAGTAACGACTGATAGGATAGTGAGTCCAAATAGATTTAATGGCTCACATTCAATCATATATTTAGATCTAACAGTGAGTAGAGGGTTAAAGGGGTTAGTGAATCTTAAAGGCAAATGCATGAATGAAAATTGGCATAAATGAATTAGACTAGTAGAGGATCAAGGGTTTGCATTCATTTATACCTAGTATATCAATAGCATGAGATGAGTCATAAGGTTAGAAAGCTTTAGAATCCACCATGTGGTGTAAGTGTATAAATAAAGTGGATAGACAATGGATCCTAAGTGTAAACATGGGATTACAAAGTGTTACCAGCTCAGATAGAGTTGACAAGTCAAGGTTAGGAGTGATGGATCTCGCTAAATCATAATGATCAATATCAATAGTGTAAGATGGGTCAAAATGTCAACAAGTTGAGTTATTTTTTGATGACTGATAAAATAAAGGTGAGATCAAACATTTTCAATGGAAGTTGATAGGGCATTCTTCAACCTAATTAATGTAAAAAAAAAGGGGCTAATTTTAAATAGAGTCTAGAATAGAACCAAGGTGAATATTTTAAGAGAAAAATCCACCATTTAAACTCAATAGAGATGAGATAGGTCCTTTTAAGGCCTAAAATAGACCAAGTGTTGGTGACTATTGTGAAATCAAGATTGAACAGTTGGCAAACTCTATTTGATTGACATGATAGCTATAATAAAACTAATAAATGGCATTAGTTTTCAATCTATAGAGTGACATGGCTCTATAAATTCCAAGGCATGAATAGTTGGTCCTCATGAATAGATTAATTAAAATATGGTATAAATTCCTAAGAAGGTTCCCTAGTGGTTAGATAAAGATCAATGGAGCATTCGATTATTTTATGAGGACATTTTTTCTTGATAAGATCATGACTCGATGTCCTCGAATTGGTGCTAATCCATTAAAAATGGTTAAGCCTCTTTTAATGCACATCTCTCTCTCTCTTTCCTTTTTCTATAAATATTGGATTCTAAGCCTTGAAATTGATCCCTCTTTTTGGTATGATCAAACTTTGCCAAAATTTGTACTGCAATACCTATTTGAAGTAATGAAAGACTAGATGCTTCCATTTTATAACTAAATTAAAGTGAATGTATGTTTTCCTTGTCTTTATCTAAGTTTTTATCACCTTCATAAAATACTTTAGAAATACTCATAGGTCATTTTATGTGCAATATATGGTCTATTATTTAGTTTTGGAAGTGGATAACTGCCCTCCCATTGTAGATTAATAGTCAATTCATATCTTATTATAAAATATTGATGTGAGTGATCTTCTACAGTATTGAATGCATCCTAAAGTGTGTATTTTATGATTTTGAGTGATCGAATCATTTGTGCATCACCTATTTTACATGTTTTCATAATTTATTGTTAAAATCTCTCTCCCTTTTCCAAGCAAAGTGTTAGTTTAGGTTTAGTATAGGTGATAGATCCAAAAGGAATATGGCCTTATCTAAAGGTATGATCCATTATTAGGATACACATGACTTAGGATTAGTCCCATGCTGGACTAGATTTGAGTAAGAGGACCTAGACAATCCCCTTCTCAGCTAGCATGCAAATCCAAAACACCAATATTTTTGGCATGCCCGGTGGGACCAAGTTTCCTTGGCATAATTAAAGTTTGAAGATTGAGAAGAATAAATTGTAAAAGGAGACAACTACCATCAACAAAAGCTAAATATTTTTCAATATTATAGTAGCATCATCCAAATAGTGATTCCATGCTAAATATTACTACAAGGTCATCAAGTAAAGGTATTCCTTTTGAATTCATAGAGCTACCTTCTACTTCTTACAAAAAAGTAATATTTAATAGTACAATACCCTATCCTCAAAAGAAATTTTCACCTCCTAGTCATCCTATTATTTTAGTCCAAGCTATTAACCACATAATCCAAATCCCTTTTGCCTAAATGGTGGTTAGGAATCAAGTGTTGGTTCTATTCAATAAGTGTAGTCCCCTAAATTTGGCCTAATATGATGACATCCTTGTGTCTACCTTAAATAGTATCCCTTTTTTCTTAAGAGAATGGGATAAGACTACTAGTATTGTGCATATTTAGGATGTTTCCAACCTATGTTTTATCACAATGTTATTCAAGATAATGTGGCTATCAAACTACTTATTGCCTCTTTCAAAGGAAAATTATTGCAATGGTATAAGAATCTTCCTTTGACCTCCATTTCTACTTGGGATGAGTTAGGTATAGCCTTAGACATTTTGAAGACAATTTTTATCATCTATCTTTGGTTGAATAACTGACTACCATAAAAAGGTACCCCCATGAGTTCATATATGATTTTAACCTTATATTCCAAAATACATTGACTAAGATCCTTGTATTGGTTAAACCATCTATAGAATATAAATTTTTATACTATTTAAATGCACTCAAGTTTGATTTTAGTGTCATGATACAGTCCATGGGTGGTAATACTTTAGCAAATGCCTATGAACTTGTAATAAGACTATAAAATAGCTTAATACAAACTAGTAAACTTGCTTCAAGGCCTGTAATTCCCATATTACTAGAATTTTAACCTATTCCTCCCCTTCAAGTTCCTCAAATCCCATCTATATCTCCTATTTCATCTCTAAAATCCCAATTTGTAGCCCCTTCTAATCAAGCTAGTAAGATCAAAGATTTGAAAATCATGCTACAAGCTTTTGGGAATGATATTGTTTAACTCAAGAGATAATATTACCAAGGTAGGCCTTATTATTATCAAAACTAGAAAATGACCTCCTTATCAAAATTTCAAGGACAATGGGAAACCTTACCAAAACTAAGGAGCCATAACCCAGACTAAGCCATATACAGCCCTTGATCCTAATGTACCTTTTAGTTTAAAGTTTATTATTCCTAAAAAAACTTGATGCAAGATTTAGGTTGGTAGCCATTCAATCTAAATGACACTTAAAATCAAGCCTTAATATCATAGGATTCTACTATGCCATAAATGACACAAGAAGAGTTCTCTATTCAAAGTGGTCAGTATTAAAACATGAATATAGCATCCCAAAGAGAGGCTCAACAATTTCTAGGGAAGCCTGATGCCATAAATGTTAATTGGCAATTAGATGATCATATTGCATTCAATCAAGTTGGTGAAACTAGCAACATAAATGGTCAAGTTGTATCTCTAATTAGAGATAAAAAAGAGCAGTTGAGGAAGCTCAAGATGTGAGCAATGATTTTAGTGTTCCTAATTTTATTCCCAAGATATTCAAGGATCAACCTATTATCCCTATAGCATATAAGAACTATAATGTAGAGGCAGGGAAGGTTCCCCAAATGCCTCTAATTAAAAAAAAACAAATGGTTCAAAATTTATAGCCAAAGGTTAGTGGAGCCTCTTTTAGCATAATAGATAAAATGAAGAAATCAAATGTTATAATTAGTATGTGGGATTCCAAATCTATTCTAGGGAAAAAATACATGCTCATTCAAGAGCTTTCAGCTCTTAAGGTGTCTAAAGAACTAGTTGAGAAATAAGGAGTTATCTTGGCTAATTTAGATCAGCCTACCAAGCAACCTGATTAGTGGGTACATAACATGACAAAGGTGGACAAAACTAATGTCAATTAAAATAAAACCCCTCCCTTTTATCTCTTTTTAATATTTGGTGACTATTTAGTCCATAATTGTATGGTAGATAGTGGAACTAGTAGCACTGTCATGCCCAAATAAATTATAGATAAGTTGGGTCTTGTCTGTGAGCTGAATACCAAGGGAATATTACAATTAGATGGGTCACCAACAAAGATATTAGTCATAATCAAGGATATAAATTTTACATTACATGTTTTCCCTAATGTTACCATTCAGCAAGATGTAGTAGTAGTAGTAGTAGTAGTAGTAGTAGTAGTAGTAGTAGTAGTAGTAGTAGTAGTAGTAGTAGTAGTAGTGGACTTACCTCCCTATTTTTCCATGTGTTTATCAAGGGACTTTACTTCCAAGATTGGAGGATATTTGTTAGTTGATTGGAAATATTTAATGTTTAGGACTAGGTATGGTACCAAGGTAAAAATACATTTTTAACCTATTTTAAGATTTCATTTGGATCCATATATGCCAAGTATGGTGAATACTTATTATGTTATTTCAGACAAAGTACTAGAAAATAGTGAGGTGGAAACTGAGTCACCTATAAATGGAGTTCTAAATATTTTCCTTGATGAGTGGGAATCTAATTTTCATGATCATGATTACTAAAAGTTAATTGAATAATAATTCCTTGGTTTATATTACCTTCATGAAAATGATACACCAATTCTATCTTTGATGAAGGATGATCAGCCTAGTGATGTCATATGGCAACTATATTTTAATGGATCTAGGAACAAACATGACACTAGGGCTAGAATGATGTTAATTTATCTATCCAATAAAAGGTATTTCTCTTCTCTCAAGTTTTATATTGGTTTTTCCAATAATTTTGATGAATATGAAACACTAATGCATGGTTTGTAATGCATAAGAAAGATGGAGTTAGTACCTTACAAGTCTTTGGGGATAGTGAACTGGTAGTTCACCAAGTACGAAGACTTAATGTATGCAAGAACCCACTGCTTAGGTCCTATAATCATATATTATGAGACTTACTTGAATACTTTCAAGCTTTCAATATTTGTGCCATATTAATAAATAAGAATAAACATAAAAACAAGTTGTTTGTTTTTGGGTCATAATAATATCCTAAATGACATAAAGAATGAAAAAGTTTAATCACACATTAAATTGATTGTAAGGCCTTCTATATTAAATAACCATGATTATTGGGAAGTGTTTGAAGATGATAGTCATATTGTAAGTTCTTACAAGAGGAAGCTAAATTCTCCTCAAGGAACCAAGACAAGCACTTGCAATAGTATGGTGACTAGATTATGCAATTAAAGACAAATAAGTTTCTTAAAGGGTTGGTCACCCTTGAAAACATATTTAGCAAAGATGATGAATTGAGAAAACAAAAATTTTCTTTATCAACCAAGGAAGAACACTATACAAATTTAGAGATTAACATTGGTAAGAGCTTAAAGTTGGGAAATGTTTGCACATTTTTAGAGAAGGAAAATTTTATTAAGTTATGTTTAAGTTTTGTAGATGTCTTTTTATGGAAGTACAGTAACCTTAAAGGATTTAACCCAATTCTAGCTTAACATACCATTGAGTTAGAGGATGAGACTAGGATAGTCAAAAAAAAACAAAGGCCTATTAACCCTAAACTTGAACCTTTGATGAGATCTGAGCTTCATAAGCTCATTGAGTCAGATATAATATTTCTAATTAAGCACTCAACTTAGGTGGAAAATCTTGTTCCAATACAAAAAAAGAATGGTGGCATTAGATCGTGTGTTGAATTTCATGACTTAAACAAGGCTTGCCTTAAATACCACCATCCATTGCCATTTATGGAAAAAATTATATAGATGGTTGAAGGTTTAGAAATGTTCTCTTTGTTAGATGGTAATAGTGGTTATAACCAAATTTAAGTCAAAGAAAAAGATCAGTTCAAAATAGCCTTCACCACAAAGTGGGGAGCATTTACATATAGAAAGATGCCATTTGGTTTATCTAATGTAGGAGCAAATTTTTAGAAAGCCATGGATATGGCACTCCAAGGCCTCTTTAACAATTTCATATTTGTTTATTTAGATGACATAACAATATTCTTTAATAGTGCAGCTAAGCACATGATTCACCTTGAGTAAGTATTTTAAAATTGTAGATAGTTTGGGATATCTCTAAATCCTAAAAAGTGTGTCTTTTCAGTTCATAAAGGTAATTTTCTTAGACATGTGATTTCAAATCATGGTATGAGTATAGACCTTGATAGGATATATTAAATTCTTTCACTCTCCTTGACTAAACATAAGAATTCCTTGCAGAGCTTTTTAGGCAGGATCAATTTCATAAGAAGATATACTTCAGAGTTTACTAATTTAGCAAGGCCACTCATATCCATGCTAAATAAGGTTCAAAATTTTAGATATTCCAAAGGATTAAGAAGTTTTTAAGAGATAAATAAATTTATAGTTAGTGTTCCTACACTCCTCAACCCTAATTTCACAAAGGATTTTTTCTTGTACACCTAGGCTAATATTAACACTATTTCAAGTATCCTCATGCAGAAGAATTAAGAGACTTTGGAGCAGCCAATAGACTTATTATTCAAGGCTTATAAGAGTATGAAATAAGGTACTCCTTTGTTTAGAAGCATATACTTTTATTTATAAGGTCTCTTTAGAAGTTTAGGTACTTGTCAAATAATAAGATACATTTAATGGTTACACATCCAAGTGTCAAGGATTTCATCTTGAACAAGGATAAAAATGACAAAAGATCTGGTTGGATAACCAAACTCATGGAATATTATGTTTAGATCAAGATTATGAAGATGATTACAGGCAAAGGACTTTGTAAACATCTATCCTAATACTTGACAAAGGCTAATGGGGTGGTTATGGTTTCAAATGATGAAGAAGTTGCAAATTATCACACCTCACCTTCCAAATGGTTCCAAGATATGGTAATATACTTAAAATATGGTGTTTATCCTTCTCATATAACCCCTTCAAAGAGGAGATATTTTAGATTTCAGTCAATTCCTTTTCTTCTTGTTGATAGTTTTTTGTTCAAAAAGGATATCAATGGCATGTTGCTAAGGTGCATAGAGTTAGGTCAAACATAGAGACTTATTGATAAATTTCATGATAGACATAGTTGGGGTCATTATTTATCAAGTATAATATCCCACAAGATCATGAGAAGTGGGTATAATTGGCCAAGTATATTTGGTGATTATCATGCATGGACTAGGAAATGCAGACAATGTGTTATGTTTGTTGGGAAAGTTAATCTTGAAACCCTACCTCTCCAACCAATTTCAGTGAATTAACCCTTTATCCAATGGGGATTGGACTTTATTGGTCTCATTAACCCCATTTCAAGATCAGGACACAAACGAATCCTAACTACCATAGATTATTTTACTAGATGGATAAAATCAATGGCATTAAAAGAAGCTAATGAAACCAATATTCTAGACTTATATGAAGGTTTACTTACTAGGCTTTTAGTCCCTTCAACCATCATTTTTAATAATGTTATGGCTTTTTTAGGGTTTAATATCATCCAGTCGGTAGTTCAACATAGTGTTTTTCTAAGTACCTCATCAAACTATTACCCACAAGGCAATGGCCTTGCTAAGTCCACTAACAATAATTTTTTGAAGATCATTAAGAAGACTATTGAAGATAATCAGAGTTCATGGCATCTAAAATTTAATTCAGCTCTGTGGGATGATAGGATCACCTATAAAAGGTTAATAGCTAATTCTCCATATAAGATAGTATATGGTAAGGAAGCAAGAATGCCTATTTCTCTTAAATTCCCTACTTTGGAACTAATGTATCAACTTGAGATTTTGGAGAATGATCCAATGGAAATCATATATGTTGAGCTCATAGAGCTATAAGAGACAAGTCATTAGTCTATGTTGGCTATGGAGGCCCATCAAGCAATGGTAAAGAGATGTTTTGACAAAGGAACTTCTTTAAGAAGTTTTCAAGGAGATTTGGTCCTCAAGTGGGATGAAGATAGAGATAATCCAAGAAGGCATACAAAGTTTGACTTTCTTTGGAGTGGTCCATATATGATCTCCTACTACAAATCCCACAATGCTTTTTAGCTTATAAAAAAAGATGGTAGAGAACTTCCTATCCTAGTCAATGGAATACATTTGAAACATTGTTATTGAGGAATCTAAGTTCCCTATACATATTTTATTTGATTTCCTCCAATTTTTATTCTTTAACACATTATTTTTGTTTTGTCCCAAATAAGTGCTTTATTTGCACATTTGCTTTTTTAAGTAGTTTCCCTATTTTTATTTTGTTTCCTTCCCTATTTTGGTGGAATTCCTTTTTCTTTTTTAGTTAATAGGTTTGTTGTAGTCATGGAATAAATTTATTATCTATAAATGGCCCATGTATCATGTAAATGGTCCAAGTTCTCAAGCATAACAGGCATGCTGCCTAGCTGAGTCACCAAAGATGTTACCCAATTTTTGGCCTACATAGCAAACTTGCCTGAATATAGTGTAGTGTCTTAAAGATAAATATGAAGCAAGGATTGAACATATTTTCTAGATGTAATGAGTGATCCAAGGATCACATGCAAATTTTAAATCTTTTAAAACACTTTAAGTTTACTTAAAGTGTATTTTTATCAATAATTGAGAGAAAGGTTTACAAAGAAAAGAGAAGGTTCTTGAGTAGATTTCATGGTGAAACCAAGTAGATCAAAGGTCAAGGATAAGTTACACAAGCATTGGAAAGTTATTTGAGTATTTAAATTTTAAGCACAAGTTCAGAATAACCTATAGGCTTTTAAAAAGCTAAGTGCAAAACTTTTTTTGGATAAGTCCTCACTTGTCAAAATCTTTCAGCCAAAATAAAAATCTAAGTCTTAATTATTTTGGAAAAAAATTTCAAGGCATAAGTATTTATTTTGGTAAAATTGTTTTGCAATAATTTAAAATTCTTTTAGATAAAATTTCCAATATAAAAAGTTGAGTCTTGATTCTTTCAGACAAATTATCTGAAATAAAAGTCCTAAAGTCTTTTTTTTTAGGGAAAATGGCTAACACAAAAAGCCTAAGGAAATAGTTCTAAGACAAAATGCTTGATGTAAAAGCTATGATAAAATTGTTTATTTCAGCAAATTTGATCTAGTAGAGAGATGATGGTCATGTGGATATCAAATACATTTGCATAGATGTCAAAGTTCAAGTCATGGTAAATAGTTATTTGTATTCAAATGGGTCCAAGATTGATGGTGTATGTTTAATCATGAGAAAGATCTAGCAGCACGTGTAAGGTCAAGAAGTCAATAAGACATTTGCATAGATATCAAATTTAAGCCACATAAAATAGTCATTAGATTTCAAATGTCTTGGAGATGTTCATGTAAATTTCAAAGTAAAGCTTAGCAGTCATCCATTGGGGTCCAAATATTGATGGTCTCATAGACATTATCGATGTTCCCAAGGATGTCAATTAAGGATTGCATGAGTATTAAATTTAAGTCAGAAAAAATGACTATTGGTTTTCAAATACTTGAGTGACAATCATATAGACATCAAATAATTTCATGTGGATGTCAAATACAAGCATGCAAATGTCAAAGTGAAGCCTTGTGAAGTAGACATTTGATTTCAAGCATTCAAAATTAATGGTTAGTGTTTAATCAAAAAAAGAACCAATGGTGAGTAGTGACTAACAAGATAGTGGGTCCAAGAAGATCAAATGGATCACATTTAATTTCAAATTCAGATCTAACGATAAGTAGAGGGTCAAAGTGGTTAGCAAATCTTAAAGGCGATGCATGAACAATAATTGGCATAAGTGCATTAGACTAGTAGAGGATCAAAGGTTTGTGTTCATTCATACCTAAAAGATTAATGACATGAGATGAGTCAAAAGCTCAAAGAGATCAAGAATCCACCATGTGGTATAAGCACATAAAATAGGTAGGCTAACAGTGGATCCTAAGTACAAACATAGGATTCCCAAGTGGCACTAGCTTGGATAGATTTGACAAGTCAAGGGCAGGATTGATGGCTCTCACTAGATCATAATGATCAAGATCAATAATGTGAGATGGGTCAAAATGTCAATAATCTAAGTCAATTTTTGATGACCAATCAAATAAAGGTGAGCCTGAACATTTTTTATGAAATTTGATGGGGTATTCTTCAATCGAGCAAGGTAAAAACAAAGGGGTTGAGTTCTAATAGAGTCTAAAATCAAACCAATGTGAATATTTTAAGAGTGAACTCTACCATTTAAGCTCAGCAAAGATGAGATAGGTCCCTTTAAGGCCTAAAATAGACCAAGGTTTTGTGATTGTTGTCAAAGCAAGATTGAGTAGCTAGCAAACTCCATTTGATCAATATGATAGCTACAAGAAAACCAATAAATGACATTGGTTTTTAATCTATAGAGTGATATGGATCTATCATTTCTAAGGCATGAAGATTTGGTCCTCACAAATATATCAATTAAAAGATGGCATAAAGTCCTGAGAAGGTGACCTGGTGGTTGGATAAAGATCAATGGAGCATTCAATTCTTTTACAAGGACATTTTTTCTTGATAAGATCTTAACTTGGCATCCTCTAATTGGTGTTAATCTATCAAAAATAGTTGGGCCTCTTTCAATGCACAACTCTCTTTCTCTCTTTCCCTTTTATATAAATATAGGCTTCTGGGCCTTGAAATATATCCCTCTTTTTTAATATGCCTAGACTCTACCAAAATTTATACTGTAATAACTATTTAAAGTAATAAATGACTAGATTCCTCCATTTTGTAATTGAATTGAAGTGTGTATTATAAATTCATTTATGTGTTCAAGTGAATGTATGCTTTCTTATCTTTATCTGAGTTTTTCTCACCTTCATAAACTACTTTGGCAATCCTCACAGGTCATTCTAAGTGTAATATATGGTATGTTGGTCAGTTTTGGAAGTGGATAATTGCCCTCTCATTATAGATTAATAGTTGGTTCATGCCTTTTTGTGAAATACCAATGTGAGTGATCTTTTTCAATCTTGAATGAATCTTATAGTGTGTTTTGTATGATTTTGAGTGATTGAATCATTGGTGCATCACCTATTTTACATGCTTTCATAAGTTATTGTTAAAATCTCTCTCCCTTTTCTAAGCAAAGTGCTAGTTTAGGTTAAGTATAGGTGATAGATCCAAAATGAATCTAGCCTTCTCTACAGATCTGATCCATTATTAGGATATGCACAGCCTAGGATCAGTCCTATGTTGGACTAGATTTGAGTAAGAGGACTTGAACAATCCCCTTCTCAGCTAGGGTGCAAATCTAGAACACCAACATTAACCTATAATAATCATCCTTCATCAATTTATAAGCCAAATTTATTTGAAAATAAAATAATTTAATAAGTTGACACTACAAGTACCACTAGAATCAAATGAGTGACTCTTCATATGCAAAATGTTCTTCTTGATAGACCTCGTGTCTGATGATCCTTGATTTATTAGCATTAACTTTAAACAACTAGAGGAAATTAAAAATTAGAACATAAGGAATTACATTTGACCCTAAATAGAAACATTTTTAAATGAAGATAATTTTTAAGAAATAATATTTCAAAAAACCACCATGCTTATTAATTCAAACAATTGGAAAATATTATTAAATTAAACCATTTCAAAACTAAGTGTCATGTGAAACAATATTTTCATCATTATGAAAAAAGATAGAATCAAGAGTGAATATGAATAGAACACAAATAAAATAAAATACTTAAAAAACAAGTATTGATAAGTTCTTAATCAATAATACAAGGAAAAAGTCATAGTTATCTTTTATAATTCACATTCTCATTTATAATAAGAATAAACATTAACCACCATACACTCTAATCAAATACAAAAAATAACTGAATTGATATTTGAATATCAAACATTATATATAGATAAGATTATATTCATAGTCAAATGTTAGCTCAACCAAACAAGTAATATCAATTCAAAAACAATCATGAATAATAATAATAATAATAAACTATGACTTTCAATCAATCTAAATGATTATGTGATAGTCCAACCTAGTTTATAATTGTTATGAAATTATTTAGAACTCAATCACAATCTAAAGTATACATCTCTTATTAAAAAAATGTATAATTATATAACTTAATTATTCTTTAAAAATAATATCTCACACATATAATTAAACTTCACTGATGCATTACATTTTATACTAGTTAATAAAAGACATCTAATTACTTCAAGATTCTAAATATTTATCATATAATGACTAGGTAATCACCCTTGTCAACAAGAAATGAAATAACTCTACTTCAAACAACTATATGAAACTATATTTCATTCAAATTGACTCACCAATAAATAAGTTTCTATTCTAACCACAACATAGATGAATAATCAATTCACAAATAGGTAGGTAAATATATTCATTTTCCTATTTGGAAACTAGATATATGCTCAACCAATAACTCAAAAACTATAGAATACTGATAAAAATAATTATTCCACTAAATACAAAGTGTATTCAAGGATAACAAAACTAGTATTCATAATTTGAGCCCATACAATAATCTAAATTATAAAAATAATAATTATAAAATGTATTCAATTAATAATGTAACTAAATATCCTAATTTCAAACTCACACAAGCTCATCTTATATAAAGTGGTAGGAATTAAGAATGACCTTATCACATTATAGTCTAAACAAGAGATTAATTTGGGATTATAATCACCAAACAATAAACACAACTTGAAATTGATTCATAAATACAATCTACATCTATATTAATCCTAGTTATAATTTCATAATATCAACTTTTGAATACTAAATGTATAAGATAAATGTATCAATGTAAAATGAAATTGAATAATTAAATAACCATTACCAATTCCTTTTAGATTAAAAAAACAAGAAAAACAACATCACAAGGTCATTTTATCAACATATAACCACTAAAAGTGAGGAAGGTAGAGGAAAAGAGGCAGAAGACCTTCAGCATATTGAATTTCTTTTTGAGAGGGAAAACTAGAACATCCTTGAGGACACCAGCATGAATCCAAGACACACTAAGATGAACAACAATGACTATTTTAAACTCAATACTTCCCCACATGAAACTCTTCATGGGAATTCCATGGTCGACAAAGGCATAAAATCATCATATATTCCCTTGGTGTCAACTGATATCAATGACAATCAATCAATTACAAATAGATCACATTCTTCCAATGTGCCCCCTATCTTGGGAAAATAGAGTAAAAGGTAAAATTTTGGTAGGCCACAAACTTTAAAACCTCTAGATCTTCTTGACTATTGAAAATAATTAGGTATGCATCTTTGTTCCCATTCCTATGGTGGAACTAGACAACATGGAACTATCAAAATCAAGTTTGGCTAGGGTGAATAGTTTTTGCCTAAATATTGACTCTTTTCATATCTATTCCAACTTAAAATAGAAACCTAAAGGACACTATAGGTGGTAGACTTAGATAGAGGGTTTTTTTATAAATTTATCAACACAAGAAGACTATATTAAGGTCCTTTCTGAAAGACCTTAGTTCATGGGCAAATCGAGTGTCTCCATCAGAAGGTAGAAAGTTGGTTCAAATCTTAGCAGTATAGTGATGGACAATATCCCAATTTGGGTTCTCCTCTTAGAGATCCCCCTAGAATATTGGTACCCATAAGTCATCATAGGTATCACTAGAGCATTGGGATAGTTCATGTCTTCTTGCCTATGGATAAATCATTTCTCCACAAGATCAAAATCAAGTCCAAATATAAGGAATGGTCGTAAAAGATTGTGTATGGGAACAAATCTATTATTTTCCCTTGCTACAACTTTTCAAGTCACATGCAAAAGGACTACGTAAAGAAGAATCAGGTTCCTATAACTCCCAAACAAGTGTGGGCATGTAAATCTACTCTATTATCAAAATAGAAGGTTGACCCACCTTTGAATATCGGGACACCTAAAGCTTCTCCAAACACTACTAATTTAGGATCCCTAATATGTTTTTTTTTTAGAAACTCTTTTGCTCCACTTGATTTGTCAATTATCTCTGATCCTCAGGGTGAACATGTCCCTCTACTAGATATCCTTTTTTATTCCCCTTTTTAGATGCCCCTTCAGGCCCCCTCCACTAGTATAAATGGTGGCAGTCAGCCCCCAAGTGTCCCCTTATGATCCATCTCCCTAGGAGGACTAACCATGGATTAGTCTTAGTCAACCCTTTGGAAGAGCCCCTTCTTACCCCCATTAAACCCAACCCTAAGTTAAACTCCCCCCTCTTGCTTGAGAAGGCCCCCAGATCTTTTCCCCTCCCCTTTCCCCCTCATAATTCATTAATCTTTCCCCTATTATTCCCCACCCCTTGTCACCCCTGATGGATCATTCTTTGGTTTTAGATCAGCATTTGAAACATGGAACTTTTTCAAAGGTATCCCAAGATTTAGCTCATAATTTACTGATCTAAATAGTGAAGATAGGTCTCCCTTAGAGTAAGCCCTGACAACTTCCCTTATTAACCACTCAGGGCCCCCTAAAGATAAGGGACAATGCTCTTCAATTAAATCACCAACCCCAAAATCAAACAAAGATGAGGGGTTCATAACACACTCTAAGAATATGAAAGGGAGAAATAAAGCTAATATTGGCATCATCCCAAAATCATTAGGCAGATCTCCTTAAATGGTAACATGAAATATTAAAATAACAAAATAAATTGTAAAGGGTTCTCAACAAACCCTCAAAATCACTAGGGATAAGAAATGAATATTCTTACATGGAATATTAGAGGCTTAAATGACCCCAAAAATTATAAGACCCTCTACAATATTAGAAAAATATTTGACCCAACCATTTTACTTATCTAAGAAACAAAAATGTCTAAAAACACCCTAAGTTTATGTGTTGAAAAAGTCTAGAATATGTCAAGTATTCTATCCTCTAGATATAAAGGAGCCTTAAGGGATCTTATAATCTTTTAGAACCTGTAAAATCTAAAAAGTATTCTTCTTTAGAAAACCAATTATTATATTTCTATTTTTTTAGAGATATAGATAGCAATGAGGAATGGTTTTTATCCAATATCTATGTCCTAAACTCCAAAAATGCACATAGTAAGCTATGGTAGGATCTCCTCTCATTATGAAAAACATATGATAGTTAGAATTGGATTATAACTAGTGACTTTAATACCCCACTTACTCCTAGGGAAAAAAGAGGGGACTAATAGATCTCACTGAAAGTCTATTATATTTTAATGAATTCATTTCAAGAATAAGCCTTATGGATATGGGCTTACAAGCCAACCCATTCACTTGGTCTAATATGAGGATGAAAGATAACTTGATTTAGGTCCACCTTGATCAGGTCCTGATCTCCTTAAATTGGGACATTTAGTTCACCAACAATCTCTCCTCTCTATCTAGAATCAGTTCTAACCACAATCCCTTAATTTTTGAAGGAGAAAGAATTTTGAAACTAAAGAATATTCCTTTTAGATTTTAAAGCATGTGGCTATACCACCCAAACTTTACCAAGTCTCTAAAGGAATGGTGGAAAGAACCCTTCTTGCGTACTGATATGTATCTCTTGGCCAAAAATCTAAACTTCCTTAAAGCAAAGCTAAAAAATGGAACAAATAAGTTTTTGGAGAAATTTTAAAAAAATGGAAGAAATAATGGTAATTGAAGAAATAACAACCTTGGAAGGGAATAATGAGTAGCTTCACCAAAATGAAAAATAAATTTTGTGCCAACTCCATAACTTAGAGGCAAAGGAAGAGTCATATTGGTGCTAAAAATCTAGATGCACTTGGTTGAAGGAAGGGGTTAGGAACACCAAATTATTTCATCACTCATGACAAGACATAGGAATGTGAACAGAATAATGTAAATAGAAATGGAAAATAGTAACCTTAGTAAAGAAGAAGATGAGATTACTTACCACACAATCATTTTTTTCAAAAAAATACTCATGGAAGATGGATCCCTATATGAATAGATGTAAGATAGTACTCTGAGAAATTTCAATAGATCATTTCTTAATCTAACAATGTTACTTTAACCAAAATCCCATCAATGGAATATGTAAAAAATGTTGTTTTTGTGATGGAGGGATTTAATAATCTAGGCCTTGATGGCTTTCTCCCCTTCTTATTCCACAATTTTTGGTATATTATCCAATCTAAATTTGAGGCAACAATGTGCAAGTTCTTCCAATCTGGAACTATTCTAATAGAAATGAATAATACTTGTTTGGTACTTGTTTCAAAAAATCTAGGGGAAAACAATCTTCATAATTTATACACAATCAACCTATGTAACATAACTTATAAAATTTTCTTAATCATCTTGGTGAAAATAATGCAACATCTACTAAATAAGATGATTGGGGAACAACAGGGAGCATTTGTGGCTAGGAGACAAATAATAGATGGAATTATCTTGGTACACAAGGCTATTTACTTTATCTCCAAATACTCAATACAAGGCATGTTTATTAAATTGGAAATGAATAAAGCTTATGATCTAGTTTCTTAGATATTCTTGATGAATATTCTTGAGAAATTAGGATTCAAGCAGGACCTAAGGAAAATTATATGGAACTACATTGTTATGCCCAAATTTTCCATAATAATTAAAGGATTCCTAAAAGGATACTTATTAACTTATATAGGTTTAATATAGGGGGACCCTCTTTCCCCATATCTCTTCATTATAGTGGTGAAAACCTTAGGAAAAATCTTTTTGAAGGCTCAGGAACAAGGCTTGATCAAAAGCATCTTAGTAGTACTTAACACTGACCTAGTCACCCATGAATAATTTTTTGAAGACATGATTATCTTAGGATAATCTTTGGTGGAGGAAGCCATACATCTCAAGCTCATGCTCAAGAACTATGAAATGGTTTCAAACCAGTGCATAAACTTTTACAAGATCCCCCTTTTCTTCATCAACACTCCTGCTATTCTAAAAAAAAGGATTGCAAGAATTCAAGAATGTCAAGTGAGTCAATTACCAAATACATATTTGGGCATTCCCCTTTTTTAAGGAAAAATGGATTTTAAACTTTGGAATCCCCTCATTGATAGGATTTAGAGAAAACTTACAAGATAGAAAGGTCATCTTCTTACTCAAGTAGGTAAATTTCAACTAATCAAGGCGTCATTACATAGCATCGTGGTATATGTAATGTTAGTTTTATGGATACATAGTAAGGTGGTTGCCAAGATAGAACAAATCCAAAAAAAATTATGGAGGGGCATAGAGGACCATTTTAGATTTCACCTGGTCTCGTGGTAAAAATACTACTTCACTAAAGTAAATGGGGGATTGGGGCTAAGAAGTATTAAAACTATGAACCAGGACCTCCTAGTAAAAATGGGTTGAAAGATCGTGAAAAAAGACAAAGAATGGTCTATAATTGTCAAGGCCAAATATCTAGAAGGATCTGAGGAAGACTAGTTACTATAAAAAGAAGGTGTAGCCAATGGATCCACCTTATAAAAGGTCATTTATAGCTTCAAGGACCTATTAATAAAAGTAATTAAATGGAAAATTGGAAGTGGGGAGAAAATTGATTTCAATGAGGATAGTTGGATATCCACTCTCCCCCTCTCATCATAGATTAATTGGTAAATTTTATGTTTAGGATTCAAGGAGAGATGGGGCACTAACATAAAAGGTTATTAGGATGAGATTGATGGATTGAAATCTTGGAAATCCCTCTCCATATAAGGCTAAAATGTTGAATATGCCCAAGTGGTTCAAAATCTCAATCATTCCATTTTTCAAATTTGCATTCCCATTTTCCCTAAGGAAGACCATTTTTTATGGGTGGTTAAAGATAGTGGGTAGTACTCAGTCTCCTCTAGAAATGCTATTGACTTGGACTTGGAATATAAATGGGACTACTATAAAGATTTATGGATTAAACACCTAACTCCTAAGGTAAATTTCTTATTTTGACTAGTTTCTTAGGACAATATTCTAACTTTGGATAATTTAGAAAAAAGAGGACTCATTATACCTATAAAATGCCCACTTTTTAGGGAATTAGAAGATTTAGTTCACCATTTGTTCCTTTCATGCCCTTTCAATTCGTGCATACTTAACTATATTTTGAACAAATTCAACCTTTCTTGGGTTAAACTAGATAACATACTTGATCTCATTAGGCAATGAAAACCTCCTTAGATCCTCCCATCCCTTTCCTTCCTATGGTATATATCCCTCCCTCATTGGTTTTGGGTTGTTTGGAAAGCCCAAAATGATAATTTATTCTCAAATAAAAGACACTGGCTAAAAGTGGTCTTCTTCTATCTTTATCAAGCCATAATTAAAACCTGAAGGAAATTCCCTTATATCGATAGAAATATGGGATCCACTTATGAATATTTTATCTTTAGAGAATGGGAGGTTGTACAAAAAATTAGGTCTCCTTCTAAATACTTGTTGCATAAACATGTTAGGTGGAAGCTACCACCTGAAGAATGGGTTAACATCAATTTAGATGGGGCTTAAAATGGAAATTCAAGTCCTATTGGTGGGGGAAGATTCATGATAAATTCATCAAGAATGTTGATCTTTGTGTATGCATGCCCCATAGGAATTCATACCAACCATGTGGTTGAAGCCAAGGCAGTACTTTAGGGCATTCATCTTGCTTCTAGACTCAAGGTGGGTAAAATAATCATTGAAATGGAATCCCTCAACATCCTAAATGATTTATATGGTAAAACCACCCCTTCCCACACAATAAAATCCTTCATATATGATATCAAGTGGTGTTTGATGGAAATGGAACATTCATCCATAGTTCATACTTACCATGAAGGGAATGGGGTGCAAGACTTACTCACTAACATCAGGATTGGTCTCCCTATTTTATCTTCCTATCATTTTGGATTCCACATACCTAAAAATGGAATGTCATCAATTTAAAGTAAATACACTTCTATATAGGATAATGATGTGGCAGTCATGTGCATGTATTTTACAACTAAAGCAAGGGAATTCAAAAATTATACTCTATCATCATATCACCATGTGGAGAGTTAATAACAAAGGGTGGGAGAAGACTTACACTTAAATTTTATTTAAATCCATTGATTCTAATTATTACTAGGGATCAATGAATTCCATTTTCCATTCAATCTTTCAGTCCATTATCAAAATGAGAGGTGATAGGGATAGACTAGAACTAACGTCCTGTTTAGATATTTAGACTATAAAAAAGGTTTGGAGGAAGCTAAGCAGAGGGGGTCTTGCCAAATTCATGAAGAGGGTCATTGGTCATGATTTAGAAATCTCAAAGGAATTTGTTATGGCATGGAAGGATAGTGGAATCAAGAGTCATAAGAATTTATGTAACTGAGGATTTGATACGTGAAGTTATAGGAATTTCATGTGAAGAGGATAAAACCTTCAAAGATCAATCAAAAAATATGGAACTCATACAAAGGTTTTTTTAACCAATGAGATCATTAAAATAAACAAAAAGGGTTTTTCCTTCTTGAATCTTCTATGACACTAGCTTGAAGTTTGTTTGTAGATAATGAAGTATATCACCCTTAAAGGTAAGTATACTCTCATATTCTTGCATCATTTCCTCTTGCTAGACCATTTTAAATGCTTCAAAATTAGCGTACCATATTTCCTTTTGAAATCCTTGGAGTGTATAACACTCACATACCATATCAATGAAGCCAACATATTCATCCAATAGGGACTCATTCTCCTACTGGTAAAACATGATAAGACTCTTTGGGTTAAGGATGTCTTGTCGAAGGGGTCCTTCATAAAGGAACACTCCCCTAAAAAATATCATACCTTTGGATCCCATCACTTGTTGCCCAAATTTTCCCTTATAATCCCTATATCTAAGATCTATACTAGGGATCTTCCCCTAAAACTCATTATTATCAAGCCTAAACCCCTTATGTTGGAGTAAGGGAACTTGGTAGAGGTGGTAAGTAAAGTCAAGTCCCCCTATTGGAGGTGATTAAAACCAAAAAATATGAATTATAATAACAAATTACAAGAGGTATGTATGTGCTTTTTAGGTTTGATTTAGGAATGGAATTCTATTAATAAGGAGGCCTCCAAAACAATTCAATCTTTTTCACAACTGGTGAAGGTTAAAGGCACTCTTTTGAAGCAGTTTACCAAAGAGGCAAAAATCCTTTCTCAAAGCTCCCCCTAAAATCCCCCCACCCAAGAAGACCCCTAAAAAGGAACATCCATGGAAGAAACCTAGAATGATCATGTCAAAAGAGGATGTTAATTTCTTGGGTAACAAAACCTATACCAGAATCACTAGGAATAGACAAGCTAAGCAGGTGAAGGAGACTGAGGTTGCTAAGGTACTCATGAAGGGATCCTCCCTCTTGGAGTGGTTTCTCCTATTAATTTATATTTTTTTCCTCTGCTTTAATAGTTAGTTTTTTATTTTTATACTCTAGTTTTTTGCTCTCATCCTATGGGGTTTATTTCACTCTACTACACTTTGTTTATAATCTAGTTATTGGTTTTTATAAAACCAAGCCTTTTACTTAATCAAATAAAAAACATATAACCACTAAACATAATTTTTTTATGGTCTAATAATAATATTAAATGCATAATTATATTAGACCTAAGATAGATAACCAAACTCATTAACATCGATTGGGATTACAACTATTAAAAATTAAAAAATGCACTAAATGTAAACCATTCCTCATTCCATATAATACTATAACCCTTCACAATTGAGATAAGTTTTCAAATTTTTAAGAAAGTAAATTTTAGTCACAAAATTTCCATGTTATAACTTATAACTATGTACAAATTTAAATATGTAAAATAATAAACACAGACCATGTTGTGAAGCAACATTATAATATTTATAGAGATATTTAAAAATGAATACAAATAGAAAAATAACTTATCCATAAGTATCTAATCATGCTTAAAAATATTGACTCCAAAAGTCATTTCAACACTATCCTCAAGCTCTATAAGCTTTACAAAATTAGGAACATGTGAACATCCATTTATAGAGTAGTATAAGGACACATT